>RPOG01002873.1:0-78236 GCA_008086565.1 Thalassoma bifasciatum
AGGTCTGTGGTATAGTAGGAATGTGTAACACATTGTCTGTACTGAATATGAATTTCTTGCGAGAGAGTAATGAACATTTATTTGTGTGGTCAGTTTTAGAGTGGTTCTTAACTAAGACTTTAAGTGGAAAACCCTGAATTCTAAGATTTTTGGGCTGGGGCATAGTCGACATAAGGTCAGTCCACTCCTGCATAATGTAAATAACCAATAAGGATACCATTAAGGAAAAAGGCTAATGATGCCGATGGATTGGACAGAATCTTAACTAAGACTGGCTCTTGATTCCCATCCCTAGGACCCCCATCCCACTATGTTCATACACTGCAAAGAGAGATGCGAAGAAATGGCTCAAAGAAAAAAAGCAATGACCTGCTCCGACACTTCAGTTGTATTTGTAATAACAGGTAAAATGCAATCATTAAAAGGTAAAACTCTCATTTACTGATGATATATTATAGAAAATGCTATTTAGAAAAAATATATTGAGTCAAATAATTCAGGAGTGGCTCTGTGACAGTGTGTTTAACAGGTACAAAACAGCCATGCTTTTGTGTTTTATCCTCTGAGCAATCTTCCAGCTATCTGTAGTTATAATATTTCAGAGTTGACAGTCAGACATTGGCTACTTCAAGTCTGACATGGGAGAACTGATGCACTGGATGTGAATGTGCAGATTAGGATCAGGCTAAATATGAACATCTGTGCACATAAACAGTTAACTCTGAAATTTGATTTGGGGCTCAGTTTGGTTCTTCTTCAATTCTTCCTCTGCTCTTTATGAACAAATAATGAACACAAACCTGAATGGGGTTGTTGATCCAAGTAGATTAAACTGGGAAAAAGGATGGAGGTGATTGCATTTGTATTTAGACAGTCTCCTGGAACATTTACCTCTTAATCTTACAGAGTGCAGGGAACCGAAACATCACTGACTGATTACAAAAAGATTGAGTGCTATTTCTGACACATTTCCTCAGATTAATCAGAAATATCTCATGAGTCTCTGAGAAAACAATGGCTTTGTGTTTAAAAAACACAACAAGTGGAAGGGAGCTAGCTTTTGAGAAATTTGTCATCCTGTTTTGACAAGTAAAAGAAATAAAACTCACTTCTTGAACAGTCAAGCGACAATGTATTTCTTGTTTCTTCTGAATCATAATCACTCTTGATATGAAAAACACAGCTCAGGCGCAATTAAATAACAATAAAACAGAGGAGTGTGAAATGTTTTGATTAAAAATACTGTGGAGCTGGATTACACTGACGAAGCTAAATGGCTGGTTCATGTTGACAAGAGTTTAACAGCTTTGAAAGTTCGCAGATCTATTGGCAATAGTTTAGAAGTGCCATGAAATATGAATGAAAATGTGTTACAGACACTTCATTCCAGTCTGTTCAAAGCGTTTTAAGACTTTAGAGACTTGATCTGCTGCCTTTCCTGTCAGTCAACATATTCTTTTCATCATTGACTGTGTGTGTGTGTGCGTGTGTGTGTGTGTGTGTGTGTGGGTGTGTGTGGGTGTGTAGGCCTTTCTTTGGTCCATCTTCTCTCTCACTTACCGAGACGCATACTGTTCTCTTCTCAAATATCTTGTATTGTCTTTCTGAGGATAGTTTTACACCTTTGGCAGAGTGTTCTCAATGTTGGACTTAGTGCTGAGAGTTATGACCCTGTGCATCAGTTACAGTGAAGCCCTGTTTGTGTTACAACCCTAATTCCAGTGAAGTTGAGACATAGTGTAAGACTTAAATAGAACCATCCATCCATTTTCTTAACCATCAGTCCTGTTCAGAGTCGCAAGTGGCTGGAGCCTATCCCAGCTGTCATTGGGCGAGAGGTGGGGTTCACCCTGGACTGGTCGCCAGTCAATCGCAATGTCTGTAGTTAGAATATCTGTAGTTCGCTCAAACATAGGCATGGGTTAGCATTACTCACAGTCTCCATCCAATGTAATATCAGCCAAAGATCAGTTGCCAGGCACCGCAACTTAACCAGACAATACCCTTAAACATATGGCGCTTTTCTACTATACAATTCCAGCCCTACTCGGCTCGGGTCTACTCTGCTCGGCTCTACACGGTTTGGTTAGCTTATCCACTAGCCCGACTACAGACTCACGGTGGGCGTGGATCTTACAGCTGCGCTAAAGTGCCGTGCAGAAGTGCGTGCATGTCATCTTTAACACAACACAAACATAATTTTGTATACATATGTGCCACTGTGGTCTTTAAAGGACAAAAAAACTATCAAAAGATTTCATTAAAGTAATACAGCGGCTCAATGTTGGGCGTCATGGCAACGGAGGTAAACAACAGCCTTGTGCTGCTGCACGCGGAGGAAAACGAAGGAGCTGCTTCCTGACATTAACTCTTCCCTGGATCCAGTGAGATCGCTTTAACTTTAGATTTTTGGGCCTGGTATACCAGAGATTTTTTGTTGATCAATCATTTTTCCTTGGACTGGTTTTCCTTTATGGATCCCTGTGGATTAATGGACTGATTGGTGCTTAAAGACTCTCGTGGCAGACAGATCGCTCCTGTACCGACGAACTTTGATTTAATCAAAAAGACTCTTTAAACCGAACTATCTTTGCTGTTCACTTCTTTTTCGTTTAAAAAGGACTTTTAACTTATTTAGGAATCATGAAGGTGCATTTTAAGGTGGTATTTTGTGTTCATTCAGTATGGTTCTGTCCCGTCAAGTTTGAATGCCATTAAAAAACCCATCGCTGACATATTTGTTTGCCTCTTGTAAGTGATTTGTACAGAGTCAGAAGCAGCCGAGACGACATTCTCTGACCAATGAGTGACCGGCAGTCCGTCGACGTCACCTTTTAGTATCGGCTTTATTCGCTTGAAACCAGGGTAGAATAGGTACTAAAAACTGGCGTCTGCCGCGTAGTACCGCGCCTGTGGAAACGCAACACAAACCTGGTAGAGGCGAGTAGGGCCAAGGCGGGTCAGTGGAAAAGGGCCAATAGTCTGATTCAGCAGCTGTTTTACTATTGAGAATTTCATCTTGAATTTCACCTTGGCTTTTCCTCCACTAATTGCTGTTACATTTTTCCACAGAGTGGTTGTTCATATACTGACTCACAAAGTTGTAAACATCTTTATTTTTGTGCTTCCCCGATCCAAATCAGCCCACAACCTGTTTTGTTTGTGGGTTTACTGACTAACTATAGCTGGCGCATTAGAGCTAGTTTCCCATAATGCCAAGAGTGACCAGTAGGCATTGTATTTGTATTTAACATCTGAATCTGAACAAAGAAAACCAATTATAGGCTTGAAAACACTCCTCTGTGTTTTCTTTATTTGTTTGGTTTTCATAGGCATAGTTTGCTTCAACCTCCATAGGTTTAGAAGGGTGATTTGTTTGTGTGGTGGGACTGACAACCTTTGAGGTTGTGTCAGGTTAGAGAGCCACGGATATCTGCGTGACACCAGGTTTATTTTTGTGGCACCCAAAGGGAGTTTAGCATAGCGTCAATTAGCGTGCCAAAATCAGTCATTGGCCCCAGCAGGTTCTTTGTTTTTAGGATTTGATTCATTTTTTTCAACACTGTAAAACACTGTAATAGACATGGTCGGACTCTAAAATATATGAGTGATAATTTTTCCAGTCTTTGTGAAATAAGTGTGCTTTTTTTACTGTCTTGTTTTGATTCTTCACTGTATTTCTTTTTACTTTTTATCTTCATGTGTTGTCTCCATGGCCTGCTGGTCTCACTGTGAGCTTTTCCTTAGTCTGTCTTGATAATAAAAAGCTCAGCAGGTAGTGATATATTTGTTGATGTAAGATATATGAGACATGCTGTTATGGTACTAACACTGGGGTTAAGATTCAAGGTGCTTGTATTTTCCTTTGGTATGTTTCAAGAATACATTTGATGGATGAATTCCATCGTCATATAGCTGAAGTTATTGGTTACTCAGGTAATTACAGTCGTGGATTCTCTCTTTTCAGTGAAACGCATGTAAAAGTATAAAAAATACACATCAGTCTTAAAGGTGAGCTTTTTTTCTTCAATAACATTTGAAGCATCCTTTCATAAACTTGTGTCCATGTTATTGAGTTGAATATGGCTGTTTTGTGTTTGGAATCTCAGCAGTCTAATATGTTGTGTAAACAGTGATACATTTCATCTTAAGTTCACATTGCTTTGATAAATTGCTGACTTAGTGGCTAGAAACATGTTGACATGAGAAAGTTAGTCTCACTGATGGTTTCCTCTTTATTTTTCTCGTGACCTTGAGTGAAATTGTGTCTGTGTTCTTTGTTTCCCCTCCATTTTCTATGCCACTGAGTCAAATTTGTTTCAACTCAGACTGGACACATCTTCAGTCTGACCTGGAGTAAAATTTATTGTCATGACTCACAGCCCAGTCAGAGTCCAGATGATACATATCAAGAGTAGGTATTCTACGTGATAAGTAAAAGCCGTGAAAGATGTTCATAAACATTTCAACAACCTTGACTTTGTTTCAGTTTCCAACACAGGAAAGTCACATTACAAATGCCTAACAAATTTATCCGTTCACATGAAGCTAAGCTAATGTTTCTCTTGCTAATTTTTAAATTGATTCGTATGGCATTAAACCCTGAATCAGTCTGTTAACAGCTCAAAATAGTCTGTTGTGCCAAGAAAAAATGGAACAAAACTCTAACAGAAACATCATCAGAACTGCTGGAATAAAAGGGTCATCTTGTTAAGATATCCTAACTGGTTCATGACATGTCGGAGGGGCGGGCCTTAAACACCAAGGTCCGCCCTCAGCTTTACCCCCAATAGGCCTCCATGGGGCTGAAATATTAGACAGGAGGGGGGTTGCGGAGAAAGGAGCCTGAAAGTGACTGCAGCTGAAACAAAGTATTTTAGATGGAGGCTGAAATTAGGGTTGACTTAAACACCACAGAGAGAAAAAAACATATTCTTTTAGCTGCAAATTATGGAAAGCAACTCCAAGCATGTGGTACAAAATTAGCACAATACGACCTCTGTAAATGTTGCTGTCCATGCTGTGGGCTGACAGAAGCCAATATTGCAGCTTTAATTGCAAGTAGAGTAACTAATTGAATCCCACCTAAAAAATATTTGAATATCCCTTTAAAATGGCAAAATGTGAAGAAAAGATGTTGCACAGGCAAACATTATGATGAAATCCAAACAAAATAAGTCCATACAACTTTTAGCAGCCCCAAGAAAAACTTTTTCTCCCTACATTTTGACCATCTACAATACTTTCCTGATGTTCAGAATTCAAAACTGATTCAAAAGTGACCTTGCCTCAACTTTGCCTTACCAGAGCACTCTGTCACCTTAAGCATATCTGCCTGTTACCATGGCCTATATGACTTTCTGTGAGAGTAAAAAGACGCCATTAATCTCACGTCTCACCTGTCAGACTCACAGAGGGCTGTTTGTGATGCAGCCAATATGACCAACAAAACTCTCCCCGTCTCCAAGGACTCCAGCCCCTGATGCAGCTTTGCCTTGTCCTCTTGCATTAGTGCACAAACTTTCATAAAACTCCTCGACATTTCTTCAACGCTCACAGTCACGCTGTGCTTTTGAGTTCATTTAGGAGGTGACAAACAGACAGCTCTCTGTGGGTTTCTCAAATCCTCCCTGGGAAAATACTTATACAAGGTTTTAAGAGCTGTGTTAACTTTGGAATATTGCATTCACAGGGCTCAGGTTTGGGTCCTCCAGGTTCATATATTGAGGAAATAAAAGAATATCAAGAGTTTTTAAATTATACTGGCGGGTCTCCAGGACCACCCAGCCTGAGGCTTCACCTGATACTTCGCCTGAATAATTGAAGTGCTGATAAGTTGAAGATTTCAGCTATCCTTACATGAACCCTCTGATTCTTTTAGGAGACCTAGTTGAATATCAAGTGAACAAACTGGCCCTGCTTTAACCCAAGGTCCTCAGAGTAGTCCGAAAGCCTTGGTTCAGTCTCCTTTTTCAATCAATAAATCTGGATCATAAAAGCTGCAAATCATAACAATTATCCCAAGACACTCTCCAAAAACATTAAAAGTTCTAGACCAGTTAAAGTTAAAAAAAATTTAATCCAGATTTGGGATTTGAAGTTTGTGAGATGGACTGCTTCTACAAATTGACTACATGGACCCCATCTGAGGGGCCTTCAGACATGCAGAATACATGTTGTATTTATACACACCAGTGTCTTTATTGTGTTAATGTCAAGCCGTTCCTGTCTCTCTGGTGCCTGTGAAGTAGCCTCACATGATTTGCAGCTAAGAATAAAAAAAAATTCTCACACTGCTGATTTAGAAAAATCCTTATTTCAGTCTCTGTGTGGGACACTTTGTTTTGACTAGTGTCTCTTTAAGCCACTCGCAAACTCTACGAATCCCCTCCCCTCTGATTGGCCACCCCTTCAAGACCAATCTGGGGCAGAGTCATGAGCAAACTTTGGTGTTTGAGGCCCACACCTTCAACGTGCCATGAAGCAGTTGGGGATTTGATGTGATAATCTCATTATTTCAGTAATTCCTGTGAAAATCCTGCAAAACTTTTCGAACGGATGTTTTTGAGTACTTCATGCATGTTTGAAGCTCACCAAGATTACTGCAGATAAATGAACTTAAAAATCTCTGCAACCCACTCACTGTTAATCCTTATTTTAACTAACTAAGCCTCTTTGACTGTACTATTAGCTTGCTAAAATAAACTATAGACGCGACTCAAGGATCTTTTGAACTCCTCCGTGTGCATGGTGAACAGATGTCAACACATGTTGAAGTTTGAGCTTGTCCCTGTTTTCTCTTCAGTTAGTCTTTTACATCTTGAATATGTTGCACTCTGGGAAAGCCAAGCATGCCTCTTTGATGCCTTTTTAGGCATCCTGGCAGTGAGCAGCCAATGATGACCAATGCTGTTGCACCAGAGTCCAGAACTTACATGAGTCCAACTGCAGCCTTGATTTCAGGGCTTGTGACTCACATTACTGATGACTCACGCTTTGACTTGTACCCCAGTGTTTACGCCAGGAGACTATTGCTATTAAAGAAACTTATTAACTGAAACTAGCTTTAAATGAGGGCCAGCATGTGTTTGTTTCTCATCAGAAGTTCCTTCCAGGTGACTGAAGACATGCTACAACGAATCTTTTATGTTTCACTTTGAAAGATTGCACAAAGAGCAGCATTTGTGACATGTTATCAAAGAAGACAGCGATCAAACTTTTATTCAGTCCCCATGTGGGTGTTGACGTAGGAGGTAGGGTGCAAACCTCAGTGGGGTGGGGGCCAAATCCAACAGGTTTTCTGGAAATTTGGCATGACATTCAGTATCTATCCATCCATTGTCTTCAGTCTTTAGCCACAGAGCATACTGGAGGATGATTAACACTTAGTCACAAGTCACAAATTTACAGGATGAAGTGGCTGTTTTCAGTGTTGTTGTTCAAAACAGTCTTTTTTTCAACATGGCATCATTTGACGTAACTAAGGGGACACTTGTTCCCTGCCTCGGCCCTGATCCAATGTGTATGATCAAAGGTAATGACTGAGAGCAGGCATTACGGGTCATGTTTCTTGTGTTTCTTTTATCCTGAAAGAAAAATGGAGTTAGCTTTTCTTGCCTGGGTTTGTTTTTATGCAGGTGAAGAAATATTACTTTTTCTCTGTGCTGTATGAGCTACAAACAATTTTGAGTGACCAGTCAACCTGATAAGCTTGTTTCTGGACTGCAAAAGGAAGTGTTCCCATATTCACAAGAAGAAAACTGGAAGGAACCAACACAGTCAGAGGGTTCAGATCAGGAACTTTCTTGCTGAGACACAGCAGTGCAAACCACTGCATGTGCAGAAAATTGAAATAATGTTAAAACTGTCTGACTCAGGTGCCTTTACCAGCAGCTTGTTTTTAATCCAATGAGCAGTGCTGCCACAAGCATCTGGCAGTGGCAGGCACTGAGTTGCCCCTGCACAGTTTCTTTCTAAGAAATATGCCCCGTTAAACAAGTCCTTCATGCATACTTTCTTGGAAAGAAGTCCAAAACCTCAGTGAAAAAGATTAACAGTAAAATCTTGAGGTGAGGAGAGAGTGGAGAGGCTGTGACATGGCTCTCTGAGGACTTCCTTTTTTGGATGCCATTGCTCAGCTGGCATCTTCACACTGTGACCTTGTGTGCTCTGAGATTGTTTGCTGCTGATTGTGAAGCTTCAGGGGATGAAGGTCGCTGCTCTTCAGCCTGCCAAAACCTGAGATTGCTCCTTTTAAGTGTAGAGTGAGAGACTGCCTCAAGCCAAAGAGTGCCAGTATATTTAGGTTTGGTTTATGAGTAAGGATAAGATGGAGGGTAAGATTGTCTGATGTGTCAAGGCATTGTCAGCTGTAATGCAGACGGTTTAGCAGACCTGTGAAGAAAAAGCTAGGCCTGATGAGATTTATGTGGCGATTTAAGTCCCAGACATGACCTTAGGTCGGCAGGCTTTAGGAACTACAGACATAAATTGTAGATTGATGTTCATGGGGCTGCTGGGTTCACTCTTAAAACAGGCTTTGACTACAAGAGGTATGGGACAAATTTTACAAGGGTCACTCCCCTCAACAATCAGATGAAAGGCCAGGTCTGAGCCCTTTATTCCCACTGAAGTTCAGCCCAGGTTATCTGATACATTGAAGGATTAATAGAACCAAGGGTTTCTCTGTTATCTTCAAAGACACTTAATATTTAGGGCTTGAAGTTTGGAGTTGAAGTATAGAGCAAGACAGGATTCACTGAGTCACAAAGCAACTGTCAACTTTCTATCCACTGAAGCTAACGCAAGACAGCATGCTACCGATGACACTGACAGATGATACAAAATACTTTTTAAGTCACCAAATTTCCACTGTGAAATCAAACTGCCTTTCTCATGTAGAGTGTTTAGCCTTCAGTATTTGAAATCTTCTCAACAGGGAACCATCAACAGGTTGTTAAAGCCTGTTAGGATCTGCTGACATTTACTCCACCTCATTAAAACCTGACACCACACAGGATCATGTGATGTCTTTTATTGTTACCTCAGATCCTCTCTATCCTTTGGAGGGTTATGCGCATTTGCTTGGATAAAGAAAAAAAACAGCTGCCTGCTGACACTCGCACCACTACTGACCTATTTAAAGGGACTGTGAGGACTTTTTAAATGATTTTGAAAATTCACATCTCTAGATATGTCATGGTCATGATCCACAAGTTAAAATGAAATTATAAGCACCAAAATGAATTACCCAGAAATGCTTTTTCTCAGCTTCTCAGTCTCTTTGACAACACCACGCTGGCTGACAAAGTTTAGCAATAAGAAATGAGAAATCTGATTTTCTCTGATGAAAATGATTTCAGTAATTCAACGAGTAGTTATGTTGGACACTGGAGCTTAACTGCCTGACAGAAACAGGACAGAAGAGCAGAAGAAAGCTAAACAGGAGAGTAATAGAGCATGGGCTAAAGGCTAAAACATGGGTTAAGCTGTTTGTGGAAATGTATACTGCAGTGATCCATTCAAACTTGAGTCTACCAATAAGATTAAGAGTGACGTCATGTTTGCTCTGCCTGGTAGATGAGCACTGGTAGGAGGTATCGAGGGTTCGCTGACATAACCTGTTACAGACATGTCTCAGAGCACCAGGCTGTGAGTATCACTTAAAGTAGCCGGCTGCCAAACCTTGGTAAAAAGTTTGCTTGTTTTCATATTTCTGTTGATAAATATATTACTTCAACAGGTTGTATCGAGTAAAGTTGTCTTGAGCAAAGAAAAGAAGTGTTACAAAGAAACTCATATGTCCTTGCTCTTTTGAAACAAATACATGAGTCATGTCATCACTGCGCAAGTCTTTTGGCCAAAAGGGTCGATGCAAGCCACTTCATAGGGATCCTCCTGCAAAACTATATGGAAAAAAGTCTCTAACTCTTTTGTAAAAGCACATAGGAAAGTGTTGAAAAACTGAACAAAGGTGGCAAAATTCAGATTTCAGAGTGGTAAACGTTGCATAAACTGAAATCTACGAAAGTGATTATGTCTTAGTTTTTGTTAAAAATGGTCTTATTGGAGATAATTTGTGCCACACTACCTCACAAATCCAACATTTGTGTCAGCCTGTGATGTGTTGGTTACTCGACTCCTGTTTCAGTTCTGCTCCTTCCCATTTTGTTGTTAGATAATACACAACAGAACAAAAGAGACAACCCATGTGTCCACACCCCTAAGCTGTAAGCACGGCAGGCACTGACTGAGTGCTGTATTAGGTTGGATTCACCCTCAATCTTAACCCTTAATCTCAAAATGCGCGCAAAAGTGTAAGTGCTGTCCCGATTCTCAGAATGTTAAGGTTGAGGGTTAAGTTTGAGGCTGTATCTCCCTCAGTACTGAGATTCTCTGACACCACCCTTGGGAGCAAGGGCTACCCAGAATGCATTGCGTATTTTCAGTAAATAAACATGGCCCCCCAAAGCGGCAGAGAAGGCAAGCTACAAATATAATATTTTCTTTGTTAATGGAGACATAAATATTAAGAAAACCATTGTATTATCTTAGTTTAGACCCATTTTATGGATTATTTACCTCGTTGTTGCATAGCATTTATTTTTATTTTATGATCTTTTGTCAATAGCGTCCGGTGCGAACAAGCCATGTTGCTATCGTTTTAGTTAGTTAACATTACAAAATGGTCATTTTTCTCCGTGGTAATGTAATTGTTTATCAAGATAACAGCCTATATAACATGCTTGTGCAGATAATGGTATAAGATGACCGGGCTAATGTCATCTCCTGTAGCCGCAGAGTTATCTAACAATAGTTATTGCTGGTGTTTACCTTTCAATAAACTATGGTATGCTGTGACAGCTGAATATGTCCGTGGTTGTGTTATTTATAGAGATTATTTTTTTGATTACGCTAACCGAAGGAATAACTGACAGACAGTCCACAACAATTTCATTTGCATTTAAGGGGTGTCCCATTTCTAAATCACAAGATAGCCCTTAACACTTGGTTTTGAGGGCTACTAAGATTGAGGGTTGAGCTTGAGGGTTAAGATTGAGGGTTAAGACAGGAATTGGAATTGGGCCTTAATGTATGTGCCATGCCACATGCCGCTTCCCCTTTTTCTTTCAGGGAATCTTTGAACTATGCATTCACCACACAGCTCGTGTACTGAACAGGCTGTATGGGTGGAATTTGACTCATACATGGAGCATATTTTTTATGGAATTCAGCCTGAATTAACTTTATCCCAGAAATAATAGTAAATCATATAGAGAGGATAAAACTAATGGACACTTGACGACCTTGAGGCAGATTGTATTTCAGCACTAGTTGTATTTCAGCCTCAAGGCAAAGTATACCTCAGCTGCTGAGTGTAATCCCCATTGTGAGCTGAATTTGATGGCTACTTGACTATGATGGGCTACACAGGAAATGCACAGAGTGATGCAAGTATGTGGGGGTCAACAGGGGCGCATGCAACTCCTTTCTGCCTGCGGGCCCCCTGCAGGTAAATCCAGAAAACACAACAGGAGCAGACACTCAGACATCCAGCTTTCCTTTTCTTCCCGCTCTGATCGTTCACAGTATTTGTGTAAGGTCCCAGTCATACGCCGAGTCGAAATAGACTCTCAGCTCTCGCTGTTAAAGAAATCCTTCAGATAATTGAACAGACTCTCCAAATAATGATCTCTCTGTACAGCTGTGATTGCTGTCTTCAGTGCTCTCCTCAGTCTAAGCCGTTGTCATGATTGTGACTTTCAGAACTCAGCACATGGGAATCTATCTGGTTATTTTAGCACATGCCTCTCAGGGCTCTTTGTTAAATCAATACAGTGGTGCAGTGACTGATTTCTCATTTAAATCAAATTTAAAACATTAAGCTTTTCTTGCAGGGTCGGACTTTCTAGATTTCCTGTTCTTGCGGCTGTCAAGGTCAATGAGAGGTAGAGTAAAGTTGAACCTGCACATTTGTCCTGTACAAATATCTATGAGCACAGTGAGTGTCTTACTGCCCTGAAGCTTCTATAGCATCTTCACGCAGAGGCTCAAAATGATGAGATGGGTTTGGGGTCAAACTCAGCACCCCTGTGGAAAAAAATAAAAACTCTTTTGCAGATTTTGTTTTCCACATGTGTAAGTGGTGATTTCTGACACAAAACAAAACCTCAAAGATGTGTCTGTATACCTCATTGTGAATCTTGTGAAACTGCACAACAAAGATCTCTTCACTACATTGATTTAGTACAAGCAAATGAAAGGAATAGCTACATTAACAGTTACTCTAACAGGATCAAGCTCTTGTCCTTACTTATTAAAGAGTGGGCGAATAATCCCATGATCCTTTCAGCCATGCCCACATTAAGTAGAACAGCAAAATCTTGATAACATTTGTGAAATAATAATGTGATTTTACTTTTCTGAGCCATCTCTGAAGAGTGTTTACGGAAGGGGCACTGTGCGCGTCTTTAGGCATTGGCCGCCCCTTCAACATGTCATGTGGGAAAAATCTTATGACGATCTTATCATTGCAGCAAGTGTTTTTGTTGAGCTCTTCTGTCTGTCAAAGAACAAACCGTACTGAGCAGTTTATAAGTTGCTTCAAGGATTTGTGACGATCAGAGTGAGTTCAGTAAGAACATCTAGCATTGATGCCTAATACTTGCCTGGAATATGGGAAACATAATGCCACTCTTGGAGGATTAGACCCTGGACATGCATGCTGCAAACTGAGAATGTGCATCGTGATGGGAAGTTTACAGCCGTCCTCGACTGGAGAGCTGCATCCAAGAACAACTCTTTCTTGTTTGCAGCTTTTTCTTCAAGAAACTTTAGAGGAGGTAATAATAATCTTCTTGTTCTGGAATAAAACATAGCTTAAATCATATAGCATTCATGAAATATTAGCCGCAGATTCCCAGTGCCACACTCTTGTTATGTTGCGTTTAGCTTGAAGAGAGGAAAACAGATGTTTCTTTCATCCTGTATTTTGTCATTACGACACGACTCTCCACTCAGAATTTTAAAAAGTTGTTTCTTTAAAGAAGTAAGGAGTGCATGGTTTGTTTGATTACTTTTTGTGAGAAGAGAACAATGCTCATAGAAATATTCAGATAAAACCAATACAGCTACAGCAAGACAAATTAGCAGTATCACTGATGCTGTTCAATACTATAAACTCTCTTCATCTTCTGTGTGTGTGTGTGTGTGTTTGATTTTTGTAAGTGATTTTCAAGCCTGGGTAGCAATGTACCACCTCTTTGAAACCTGATGAAAGACTGAAGTGTTGATTGATTTGTCGGTGCCATCACCCCATTTTAGACCTCAACAAAAATGCTGTTGCTCATGAAAGAAGAAGGTTGTGTTTGTTCTCTTAATTGGAGCATGCATGACAGCATGTAAGCAGGAGTATTTGTGTAATATTCATTTTCATTAGCTGTGCAATCAGCTTAGTGAAAATATGTTTCTCTTTCTTTTTGTTGTTGTTTTGGAATAAGGTCAACATCGAATTAAATTTCTGCATGTCAATATCATCTCAGCAGAGTTTCTCACCTCTCAGCTCACAGTCTCAGGGTTTATTTCCCTGCAGCACTGAGAGTTCACATGTTCCTCTGTTCAGACACGCTCTGTGTGTGTGTGTGTGTGTGTGTGTGTGTGCGTGTGCGTGTGCTGCGCTTCGACGTCCCTCCAAAGATGAAAAGACAGCCTTGAAATTACCCACAGGTATGAATGTAAGTGTGAGTGATAGTCTGTCGGCCTGCATTAGCCCTGTGATGGACGTATGACCTGTCCAGAGAGTTCATTTGCTGTCTTGCTCATTGTGTGCTGAGGCTGCATGTCTCTCCTGAACAGACAAGCCAAGGTAAAGAAAAGCACTGATGCTGATGCTGTTTTTATGAGAAATGAAGTTTCACTGTGGCTTATATTTGGTAGACAGGCAGGCGATGTCAACAGATGTGCTCCTATAGCTCCTGTTTTATAAAATATTGTATCTTGCACAGAACTTGCACAGACCAGGAGGTGTTTCCATGAAAAGGGCTCTTAAACTTTCTGCTCCAGTCTGTTTACATGCTCAGGACACACGGTGGTTATGAAATCCTATTGTACATTTGGATGTTGCGTGTGCAGCAAAGGTTGGCTGTCTTCGCCCCAAGATGTGGACTATACTTGTGTGGCAACTTATTGTGGGGTTATTGATAAATTTTGTAATAGATATTTTGAAGCCAGCAACGCCAATTTGGGACTTTTGCCCAAAGCAGTAGTTTACAGAATGAAATGTTAGGAAAGGCACTCAGCTTCTACTTCATAAAGAGCAGGAGAAGTGGTTCCAAGTTCAAACAACAATTCCCTTTATTTTGGCAACAATAAAAAAGTCATCATAACATTGTCACTCACACACACAGGAAGGGGAAGTCTTTCAGTTGCTGAGCTTACGAAATGTGTTGACTTTCAACACCATGTGTTAAAATAACTCTGGTTGAGTGTTAGATAATCAACACTTTTAAAAGTGTTTGATCAGCACTGAAAAGAGTGAACACATATAAACACTTAAAATTAAAACTTTCAGTGCTCCTCTAACACAGGTAGATTTGCTGTGCATAGAGCATAAAAGAGACCCATCACAGCACGTTACTGCAGTCAGATGGATACAATTAGAAGCAATGATGGCTTCACAAACGTTATTGCTATAAAGAATAAACACTGTTGCTGCAGATGCACAAATACTGTTCAGTGTTCTGGATGAACTCCCTAAAATTACCATGTTCATTGAACAACCTCACAGCTTGGTGAACAGTTAACTTTGCAACCCAGTTTGTAACTCATGAGCGTGGTTCACTTCAAACACCACTCACATTCTCAGAGGATCCAGGGGGAGTCAAGTTTTCAAGTGACAGAGCTCTGTGTTTCTCTGTGAAGTCAGATTTACATAGAACCAGGCAGACATTCAGAATAAATGATGCTGTGAGAAATTCACATGTAGATGTTGGTGCTGATGAAGTCAACTGTTGAGAACATTTGAAGGAGTTTTATGATTGAATCAAAATCCAGTGATCTAAAAACTGGTCTGGTTTTACAGAGGTTTCCGTATTTGGAAAACAATCAACCTTTGTATGTTTTCTCTGTTTTTCTTTGACCTTAACCCCCTTTTTTCTGTGTGTGTGTGTTGGGGGGGGTTAAATATCACCAATATCATATCTTTACAACAGCAGATTTCTCATCTGTGTTGTTTGGGTTTTAAAGTTTGAGCCTTTTGCTAAATATTCAGCCAACATAATTTTCTGTGCTTTACTCAGAGCTCGTGGCAGAACCAATCACTGCAAATGTGAGACATTATGAAGTGAATATAACAGCTTCACACCACAAGGAAACTTCTGAAATTATTCTCTAAATGCATGTTTTAGGGTTTGAATGCACTTTACCCACAGATGAAAGGTCTCCAAGACTGAAGCGTTGTAAAAAAAAAAAGAAAACGTTGTCCACGTTGAGAAGTTGACTCTGTTTACTTCTCTTTTGTCTCTGAATGAGCTAATACACTAAAATCATGAGATGAAAAAAAAATGAAACAAAACAACTTTAAAATGAGTAAACAGCACATTTACTTACTCATGAGACTGTGCAGAAATACCAGACTGAATGTGTGAGCCCCCTGTTCATTTTTCCTTTATTTCATTGAGACTTACATTGGTTTTAACATCAGTCTGTCCATGATTTCATGGGAGATTGTAGATATCAGGTTGAGATGGGGAGCGTCAGTGGTTGAGAACCAGGAATTGAAGAACAGGGGGTGCTGCTGAGGATGAAGTTTAGTGCAACTGAAACAGGTGAGCATGAACTACATTTAATAAAGACATCTTCTTTATTTCAGATCATGTTAATTGAGTCTTTGGCTCACAAACTTTTCGCTTGAGCTGGTACAACACTGAAGATGATGTGCTGACATTTTAAAAGTATCTTGAAGTCCTGGCCTATGACAGATGGAAGGGAAACCACAAGAGAGGTTGTCCTTCTTTATATGTAAAGAAAAAGACATTAGGTTGGAAATAATAGATGAGCTGCATGATGTATGTTTCATTTCATACACTGCTCTTTTTATGCTGTCGAAGTTGTGAGGACTCAGTGGCTTAACACGACAGTAAGTGACGCAGCGTCAGACTGAAACATTATGTTTCTGTGTAATTCGTCAAATTCTGGCATAGTCCCTTTTGCTGCTCTTTGTTCTACTTGTCAGTGCCAAAGCATCAAAAATGTTCAAGTCTAATGTCTATAATCATCTTCTCCACCTTTAAATTTTAACTTAAAAAAGATAAAACCCTCAAAGATGATGATCAAGAAACAGAAATAAATGCCTGTGGTGAAGTAGGACTGGGATACGGGTAGAAAGCTTTGACATTCATGTGTATCGATTAAAAGTATCAGATCTTCATAAATTCAAAAGAAAAAAAAAACTCAGATGGGGAAAAAGATGTTGGATGAAAGGGAGAAAAAAAAGTGTTGGTAACGCATTGTATAATTTCTCCCTTAGTATTTTTCAATAAAATTGACTTGTGCTCTGCAAAAAGGTCCTCTCTTCTGATAGCCTGAGATCGATTGCTTCTGTCTAGACCACTTGTGATTGTTTCCTCCTGTTTTCAGGCGTGCTGTCAATTTTAGACAGGATTTCTTGGCTTTGAGGAGGGTTATAGAGAGAAGAGAGTGTGAAAGCAGGTGTAGCCACATTTTTCCGTGATCTATTTTTTTCAACCAACAAATTATTATTTTGAATATTTCTTTGAATATTAATTGAGTGTTATACCTTTCTGTTTGACAATAATACGACTTGAAGTAAGATCTACTGTATGTCTCAAGTCCGTATATGTTATTGTTGCTGAATTTGAGTGTGTACTTTTCTCTTTACTTCCCAGTACAACTCTGGCACCCTGCCCTCCAGCTGAACTGAAACAATCGAAGAGACACTCAACAGCAAACTCCCGTCACATCTCCCCTCGCCCTCCAAACACAGCCTGTGCTGGGGGAATAATGGCTGCTGGGTTTGTCTTTAGGTAAAGGCATATTTGGATTTTTGGCACTCGTGGATTCTGCAGCTGATGAGCACATGGGTGTCAGGAAGCAGCACTTTCCTAGGATTTATATGTCCGTCACCTGGCAGACGAAGGCTGGCTGAGGACACAGTGTTATTTAAGATGTCACACCTGTTTGTTCTCTTTGAATCGAGACATGAATTACATTTGTTCCCACCTAGACAGACACCATCATAAATAAAGACATACACCCACAGAGCCTCGAAAGCTTTCTGTTCAGAAAAAAAAACATACAAGAGTTAACAACTCTAATAAATCCAAATTCATCAGGATATTTGTCTTTGTTCAGTGTGATGTACGTAATCATAGCCTTCACAACCAACCCTGTCCTCTTTGACTTGCTATTGAAGTAATTTCTTTGAGTATTTCATAGCTGTATGAGCTGAGACTCCTGCTTAATGTTTTTTCAATAAATACTCCTCAATTTATTTACATTCGTTGAGAGTTTGTACAAAAGCTTTGATTTTCAAAAAGCATATATTAAGATTGTATTTACACAACGGGAAAAGCCTTGTCTTTGGAAGCATTCATTTATTTCCTATACACAAATGCAGAAAAATAATGTGACTGCACTCATCAGTGTTACTGTGAAAGTTCTGAGGACTTGCGTCAAAGATAAGTGTCCTGTTGAAAAATACTTCCAGAACAAATAAAGTCAAACTGCCGAATCTTTCTAAAAGCAGGTTTGGTTCAAACTTCATACATACTGTATGTCAAAGTGACACGTAATAAAAACAAGGTTTTCTCAACCGATGCACAATTCACACATCTGACTACCTCTTTTTATTTGTTTTCAACCATTTCTATCCACAGAAGTCCTTGATCTGTTTTAGATACAGAGGTTTGAAGTCCATTGTGCCTTTTGCCCTTTTTGCAGACAGCCAATGTGAGCACACCTGTCAGTCAAGGCAGCTTTTATATGGGCTGTTGTCATGAAAAAAATGCTACCCCAAACAGTGTGTGCTAATTCACATATTTTTGAGTTATGTTATTTTTTTGCTTTTAAATGCTTTTTTTTTGTTTGTCTTTGTGTTAATGTGAATCAGATTGTTTCTGATGCACACCTCAAAGGGACTCTTGCACATGTTGTTGCTTGCACATAACTAACTTGTAAAGTTGCAGTGTCCTCCTATCTCATGCTTGGCAAGTAGCCCATATTGGTTTTTTGTTTGTTTGTTTATTTATTTGTTTGTTTGTTATAATTATTTTCAAAATAAAGATTATGACATCGCATTTTTTAGATTTATAGCATTTAAACTGCCACAACTGTCATTTTGGCCCTTACCCAAGCAGATCATTTTGTGTTTTTATAAAAAGCATTTTTATCAAAATGAATATCAGGTTAGTAACCCTGTTGTTGTATCAAAAAAAAAAAAGAAAAGAAATTCCCACTGCCTCATGAAAAACATTCAACATTCTGAAACTATGGACAAGTAAATTTCATGGACAGATGAGCCACATGTTAATGATTTTAACCAACACAAATATTATATGTCAGTTTGTCTGTGAAAAAAAAAAAAAAAGAAAAATAGAAACATGCCCACTGTGTGTTCCAGCGAGCGCTCCAGAGGATGGTGAAGATATTGTAAGGTCGGTTGATGGAAGGCTTTGAAAATCAATGTGCAGCAGTAAAATTTCCCCTGGGTGGTGTGGAGGAGTGCTGCTCATCAAGTCACTAACAACCACAGGGCCTGAATGTATATCACTGAACTACTTTGAGAAAATGAGAGTAGCCTTAAGTGTGCAGGCTGCCCAAAAGTGATCCACTAATGACTACATGGAGGGAGAGTGTGCACTGTGCTCCACCTGCCTGCAGGCCCTCAAACAAAAGAGGTGAACGAGATGCAGTGAGAGGCAAACAAAGGTCAATGGAGTGAATGCCAAATTCAGAGCAGCACAGACTGTGATGTCTGGTTCTTGGAGAAACTCTATGGACTGTAAAATGAGTCTGCCAATAACAGCATCTGTATTTTGGTATGATGTGATGTCAGTTTGTGCAGCTCCATTGGATGTTTCTCGTCCTTTGAAGCTGTTTGTTGTATTTAAGAAAAAAAATTCTTATGTAGAATCATGCATTACACATAAGACTTGATCATATTTACGTTTCAAGGACAAACTTTTTTTTTAGTGTGCTTTTCTAACATATCCACTGATTCAGAGGCTACAGGCTTTAAAACTTTCAGTGTGGTTATGATTGATCTCACTTCTGGTAAAGTCATCTCAGTCACTCTTTAACTCTGTTTCAAACCCAGTTAAAACTCCACAGTGGAGCTCCTTTGGGCAGAACACAAAAAAGATTTCTCTCCCCATTTTTCACAAAATTGCTCCACCAACCTCCACTGGTCACCTGTTTTCTTAAATATAGAGTCTTCAAAATGTTTTCAAGCTTAAATATAGTCCTTCTGACTCCTCATTCAGAACACACTTCAACCAAACATTTTCTTATCGGTCTCTGCTCTGCAGCTCCAAATGACAATGAACTAAACATTTCAACTCATGGCCAAGTCACATTCCCAGACATCAGCCTGTTTATTTGTTATGATTCACATTAAACTCAGCATTTTCAATAGAGATATCATTAAACAAGGTGAATAGGACTCCTGCAGGAATACTTATGGTGACATTTCTGTCCTCTTCAGGTCTTTTCTTCTCTGAGCTTTGCAGATAACACTCTGTTAAACATAAAAGAGGCAAACAGCACAGTTTTTAATGCTGTGTGAAACTGCTTCTGTTGTTTCTAGAGTTAATGATGTAACTCTGTAACTCTGATGCTGCTGCCTGGATTGCAGGACAAGAGACCTCTTCACAATAATCCCTGTTTTTTGGCCCGGGGATAAAATTTCTGGGGGCAACTCAGGGGACACGTTGCCTGTGCTTTATTGCACTTTACTTTATAAGCAGTATTTGACCCCTCCATTGCCCAAAAACTGTCTTGTTACGAACCAGGAGAAATGACGGCATGAGGACCACGTAGTCACAGCAACTACTGAAGCTGCCAGTCCTTCTCTCCTTGGTTCTCTACACACTATCATTCAAACTGAGTCAAACAACACAGAGCAGGTCCATGATGTTGAAGCCACCCACAATAGTACTGAAACTACTTCTGCCAGTTTTAAATATCAAAATGTTTCTCACCTGTATCTCAAAATTTCCACTTTTTATTTCATTTTTCCCCTTTTTTTTATATAATTCCAAATTTTTTATTTCATTTTTGACTTTTTATCTAAAGTGTGGGCATTAGTCTACTAGATCACTTTGACCTGTAATCTCAAATTTTTCACTTTTTATCTCAAAATTAAGACTTATCTAAAACTTTTGATCTTCTTTTTCAATGTTTCAGCCCTTTTTCTAAAAATTATGACTTTTTGTACTCCAATATTGACTTTTTTTTATCTCAAAGTGTTGACTTTTATCAAAAATGTCAACCTTTTATCTGGCATGCTCAACATCTTGACAGTTTAGTGTAAAATCTCCCGGGCATAATTTTACCAACAAAAAGGAGGACGTGTCCGGGCAAAAGTCCATGGTGTACCAAACCTCTAGCCCTAAGTCAGCAGGGATAGGATCCAGCCACCCATGACCCTGAACAGAATAAGCGACAGAAAATGAATGAATGAATATAATATAATATAATAATGATATAATGTGATCAGCTGTTCTTAGTTTTACCAATAAAAAAATCCTGTCAAGGCAGTCCTGACCAACATGAGTCTGGCATTTGACACAGGATCATGATTGGCCAGAAAGCTAGGTAATTACATTGTTCCCTCCTAACATTGTCTAACATGCTCTTTTTTAACATCACATTGGGAATGTCAGTCATGTAACTTAATGATAATGTATATTTTTAATTTTTTGATGATTTTTAACCAGGCCTTTTTGATGTATTATCTTGAAAGAGGCAATTTCCAGACGTCTATTTAAAAGACTTGAGTCACATGTTTCCACTCAAAAATTATACCATCAAGTTAATATTCAATTAACTATTTTTTATCTTTCTCCACTGCCTCATTTAGTCTTCCTCACTGTCCACCTGCCCCAGTTTGTCTCTGAATGCAATGTTCTCTCTGTTGATTGACTCTCTCTCCTTCTCGCCCTCCCTCCCTCCCTCCCCCTTTCACTTCCTGTCCTGTCTGGTCTGTACTGGACAAATGAAAGCCCATCAAGTAGATATCAAGATAAACATAAAAGTAGTCTGAGGTGGACAAGAAAATAAGAGTCATCCATCAAAGGCCCCGGCTACTTACACAACACGTCACTGAAAGCCTCTGGGTCCTGTGCTCACCGCCTGGCTCTCTTAAATCCATGACACCGGACCGGATCACTACATCAGATAGCTGGATGACCAGCCCGAGAGGTAGAAAATAACACTTAAAATGTGGAGATTTTTATTAACATTGCTGACCAGGCTGGGGTCCCGTAGAGCGTCAAACCTTTCAGAGGACGAATAAAGTCTTCATATCAGTGCTCTTGGATCTGTATCATCCTTCTTACTGCGGGTTTCCTCTGACAAGTCTGACGTCAGAGGTTGTCCTCCTTTAAAACCATCAGTTAAATGCTCCATTGTGGATGAAAATGAGCAAGTCACATCATTGCTAGTCCTCGCCTTTGTCACAGATAAGACAATGTTTATACCGGTTTGTCCTCCCTGTTAATGTACACCGTCTCTCTGATGAATGTCACAGCAGGGAGACCTTGTCCACAACTTAATCTCTCGTTTTGCCTTCTCATAAATCACTCTTTGTTCTGCATGAAGCTACCATGTGCTTCACCCTGTAGCGGCATTAGTCATTGGAAATATATAATGACAAGGAACATGCAAAAAAAAAAAAAAGACAATTACACCATTTCTCACAAATCAATGCAAGGACAATGACATGAATCACTTAAACGGGTAATGATGCAGGGTATGAGGTGTGATACCTGTAAATGCAGCGTGATACGAGGAGGTCATTAAACAGAGACGACTTTGCCCTGAGCATCTCAATGTGATATTTATAAATCATTTCACTCCAAGTCAATACTTCATTAAGAGGAAGTGTTAATGTTGCCACTGTGGATAAGATCAGCATGAAGCTTCAGGAGCAGGTGATGAACTACAGCTTCTGATTTAGTCAGATATTTATAGAGCAGCACAGTTTCAGCCTCCGCACAGAGCGGCTGCAGTCTAAACAAAAATAGCTTCATCAGCATGAGGCTGTCTGGTCCTGGGAAACAAATTACACCTGGCTGTGATTAAAAAATACCTCCAAATGAATCACATTAATGCTGAATGATCCTTACATAATACAGAACATGAGGATGATGGGGGGGAAAAAAGGGCGAGAGGAAAAGTCTTTGATTAAATTTGTGCTTGGGCCGACTTCCTATGCTGCACAATTATTCATGTTACTTTGGAAGGAAATAGAAAACTCCTCCAGATTAAATAGAATTAATAATGTTTGCAAAATGTTGCACCAAGACAAAATACTGTAAAATGCAGGGCTCTCACAAAGTTCAGTAAAACTTTTGAAAAGTCACGTGACATCAATGCATTGTTCTGTTATGTTGAACTGGCATGGACCTGCTCGTAACTTTTCTTCTACCGACCTCTTCGGAAATAATTTGCCTGCCAGTATTTTCACAATAAGGGTCTTTCGATTTTGGTCACCAAGAGTAATTGTGATATGATTCTGTGATGAAAGTTGAAATTCAGTTTTAAATCCAAAATTGTATCGATGTATGCTCAACGTTAGCATATCAATGTAATTCCCCACAAACAAAATTTGCTGAAAAAATGGCCTTTTTTTCAGGTTTTTTCCAATTGGGCCAAAACTGTAAAAGACATAGCCCCATAGCATAAATACTCGTAGGGTGTCACCGTTAGGTTCCAAGGAATGATCCCAGCGTCTTCTCTCAATTTTCTTTTCATTAATAATTTCCCAAATAGGGTTTTTTAGCAGGGCAAAGTTTGATGAAAAAAACGGCCCTTTTCCAATTGGGCAAAAACTCCTAAAGATGTGGCCTGAGAGCTTTAAGGGTTGTGGTGGAACAAGAGATTTTAGTAATGTTAGATCAGCTGACAAGTTTTGAAACAGCCGTCTGATGCTTTCATGTCAATATGGAGCAAAATATTTATTAATATTTATATTCATTAATAAATATTTCAAGCAGCCTGTGGAATTTACACAACTGAGACTTGGGGCAAAAGGTGTCCATCGTGGTACAAGCACGCAGTACCTAATAAAGTGGCTGGTGAGTGTACACTTACGTTGAACAACAGCTTCACCACTAAGACTCCTTTACATATGCATCACATCTGTTTGTTTGTCTTTGGCACAAAAGCAAAGGTGAATAAAAACGTCACAAATCATTTCTTACACTTTAACTTGCTGGGGTTTTCATCCTTCAAGTTTCACTCAGCAGGAAAAGTTTTATACTTTGTCCTTTCTTTGTAGAAACTAGTGGTTGATCCATGGTCTTGAAACACAAAATGGTAGTTGAAGTTCCAAATTTGTAAGTGAAACTTTTTGGGGCTCTATGGCCAAGTTTTAAATCATACAGCCGAGCTAATGGGCTTAAATGCAGCACTTGTCTCCTGCAATGGAGACAAGTGCTGCATTTCTACAGGTCATTACTGTAACTCTTTACATAAACTAACAGTATGTCAGCATTAAATCTGAAACCTCTGAGGAAAGTCCTGGTGTGACATTTATTTCCTCTGCATCTGTGACATCTGTTTCCTTCTTCTCTCTGGGGCAAAATTGTGCAGAACAAAAGTTTATGAGGAATGCAACAAAAGAGCGCTTCTCTAATTGGATTGCTTAAGGTTACAGATCCTGTGATGAGCAGGTCAGGATAATGAGGCTGAGTACAAGGAGGGACGGAGTGAGGCCGTCCGCATCGTGACTCTCTGGCAGCGAACAAAAGGTTTCAGTCATTGGCTGGACAGAGCTTTTGGCAGGAGTTGAGAGTGACCTTTGACCTGTGCGCTGTTGTTCTCTCAACTGTACAGTGCTTCACTTAATAATTTATACACATTTAAAGTTCTGTTAGGTAACTCCTGGATCATTTTATCTGGCATCACAACACACTCTGACCCCTGATGATAATTAAATAGAGTTTCAGCTGACAGAGTAAAACTCGGATCCTGTCACCTGAGGATAACCTGGCTGGTTGCCATGTTTGCACAGTACACATACAGGGGTGAGGAAGCCTAAAGGACCACGCAGGCTTCACCTCGGGAGAACATGCTAACCCTGATTGTCTCTCAGCTGACTTTGGCTCTCCTATCCTCTGACTACACTGTGATAATCCTAAAACCAAAGCAAAGACCTCCAGCTCCATTCATCACTGCCAGACAGGAGGCCACAAGTCATTAGTTAGAAAACCATTCGCCCTACAGACTAACACTCGGCGCGGAGAACAACAGGAGCGTTGGACAGTCAGAGGACTGTGTGTGAGGGACCCTCGACACTGAGAGGAGCTGATGTGATTCGCTGCACATCGACCCAACACTCAGCCTTCTCTCTCAATCCTCTGGTTAATATTTATACAGCCATTGCTCTACTACAGTTACATTTAATGAAACATGATGAAAAACAACACACTTTTTTTCAGCATAAAGAAGTGATGAAGCATATTATAAACCTTGCATAAAACACAGGAAAATGTGAGTGCGGTGGATTATTTCTTTGTTGTAACGATGCAATGGCAATTGAATACACTGTTTGGCATCAGCAACTTTTTCATATTGCCACCAAAAATGACGACATTGACTGAACAACTGTTTGATCTGAAATAAGATAATGAGTTTCTAATCCACATTCTTTTCATAACTAGAGTTGGTAACATGGCAGTGTCTAATAAATGCTAATGGAGCAAAACTTGTGAGCCAGTTTTGTGAGTAGCTTTAGATGCCCTTTTTTATATTTGCAATACATCAGTCCCACAATTATCTGACAAAGTAAGTGGTGTGCAAAACTTGGTAAGGATCCAGAACTATGTAAATACAGAGCCAGTACTGTTGATATCGATACTGATACCAACACTTTGTACACAAGGAAGAAATGTGTCAAAATGAATCAAGAATAACCCACTAAACTAATGTTTCTGTTTGTGAATGAAAGTAAATGACTAATTTTTCAACCTCAAAAATAATCATGTGTTCATTGTTCTGCTTTGTTGTAAAACAGAGAATTTAAATACTCACTGATATGGACAATTATTGTATTCCAGCAATAAATGCATCATTTTTTACATTTAGAGTAACCCTGACAGAAACAAATTAACAGTTAGGAAATCAGCAATTTACTTTTAATTTTACATATCGCTCTTGTCACGCAAGTATTAATGAATACAGATACCAATGTTAGTATCGATACATTGGTAATTTAGCTCGATCCATCCACCACAGGACAAATAATCCATTTTATCATTTCCTCTGGAGATGCAGGGCTTCTTTTCCATGCCTCTGCTTTTGCTGATGCCATGTACTCAAACTTTCAGCCCCACAACACCCCAGTTTTCACCTGTTGACTCAAACTACTTTCATTCCTACCCCTGTAATCAACATGGTATTATCTGTTACTGTGTCACAGATTCTCTTCATTAAGATTTAACTGAAAAAATGATCGTTCTCTCAGTGTAATTAAAGTTCTTTTTCTGCATGAACAAAATTACACTCATTTGCCAGCCTGTTCTCACTTCCACCTCATCAGACTTATCTGAGGCTCAGGGCGAACTCTGCACAACTTTCAAGGTTAATGTTTCAGAGTGTAGCTGAGGTAAGGTGATGGAGAATGATTACTACAGCTTTAATCAAGGTTGTGTAAGATGGAAGGGTCGTGCAAACTTTTACATTCATCAAGGTGCCTTGGTTCGATTGCTGTGTCAAACAAAATTATCAAAGAAGAGGAAAAAAGACATCTACTCATGCACCAGACTTTGGCTTTGTACCTAAAGACCAAAACAAATGTGTGAGCTCTGCAGAGAAGGGGGAGGACCTACTGACCTTTTGTTGTTTTGAAAAACATAAACCCCATCTGAGCCATTGTGTTTGAGAAGTGAAGCTTAGTTCATGCTTGACACATTCTCAAGGTCCGCATGGCTGGATGTAGGCAAATGATGCCTTTAGTGGAAAGTGGAAATTGGAAAGTTTCTGCATCATGCACATCCAAAACTTTCTAACTGCCACAAGAAAATGCACAGAAAGAATGGCAGACTAACAGAGTTTAATAGTGTCTTTAGCACAAAGGACATATTATAAAAGCCAGAAAAAAGGTCCCCTGATCTGGCCTCTTAATGAGAATACCCAAAGATACTCAATACTTCATAGCTTCATAGCCAATACATTTATTTAACCCCCCCCCCTTTTTTTTGTTGCTTTATAAACCAAACATTTATTTAAAACATTCTTTTTCTGTTTGAAGTAAACATTTTTCTGTAAAATAAACATTAATAATAGTTTACGGATGCCACGTAGAGTGTGAAAAAGTATAAAAGCCAAACATGGACCGTTTTTCTTGACTGTAACTTCAGTACATGGGTGTGTGTACTCCTTAATGAATAATCTTGCTGTGTTTCTCTCCTGCAAAGATGTCACCACACTATATAAAGCAAAGCTATTAAGCAAGATACAGTAGCTAAATCTAGGAAACATTGTTGTAGAGACGGTGCCCATTGTTGCCACAGCAGCATCAAAATCAGTTGATCACATCCTGCCAGGAGAGACAATTGATTATCCAGCCAGCCATGCATTCATGTGTAATTAAATATCCCACATAATTAGGTAAGAGGTGGGTCAGAATCATTCAGGGTCAATTCATCAACCCCTCTCTTATTTGTGTGTGTGCTGCTTAAGAGATTTTGGTGTGTCAGCTCATTCAGACTCTTATCCAGTAAGCTTTACTATCCATTCTACTTTCCACGTGAAGAAGCCTGCATACAGAGAATGAAGATGTATGGCTTTTGCTCGCTGTTGTGATTTGTGATAATACATCAAAGAGAAGTAAAGCGTGGCACTTTGAATAAAGCGGGGTCAAAGGTGATACTGTGTAACTGCTGTGATCATTAAATGAGGTTGAAGCTGCTCTTGTCTTTCTTCTCAACTGTGTGAGCAATGATCTGAGCTTCGCCATGAGCAACCTACAGCCCTCCTTCTCCTTCTCCTCCTTCTTCTCTTCTCTTCTTCTCTCTCTTTCTTCTACTGTAAATTTGTTCTTTGAAACAAGCACTGATAATAATCCTGCACTGAAATGGATCAAGAACAATTAAGCCTCTTTAATTAGGCTACAGGCGTGTTGATTTTGGAAAGAAAATTAGAAAAATGTTGTTTTGCTATTCAATCCAATGGGGTTTCTTTGGCTTTTTCAGCCAGCCTCAAGTGGACAATTGAGCAACTGCATATATTTTTTTCCACTTCTGGATAGGCTTCAATTCTTTTCCCAATCAGTGGCTGTTCAAGCAGTAAATTCAGTGAGAACTATTACCTGCTGACTGATAATTAACTTCAAGTTCATTCTTTGAAGGACAAATAAATGTGTTGATCTTAGAGGGTGGCATGACAATGTATTCACTGTACCGAGTCTTCAGACATCTCTTATAAGCAAAAAGCTTGATGAAAGTGTGCAAGCAGATAGCTACAACATTTTTAAAAATCATTAAGAGCAACAGATAATATGTTGTGTTTCCAAAATCACATTTATGGTGCCATCCACTTCCTTCATATATTGCTTATACCTGACAAGAACAAGTAGTATGACTTTATTTCTAAGTTTCATAAATCAGCTGAGCCTGAATAATAATATACAGAAATAAGGTGCAGGGCGCTGCTTTTTTGACAGATGCTGCTCCTTCAATTTGACCACATGATACTGAACTCACCCAGCAGAGCACTTTCCTAAGTGTTCATTAAATGTAATTTCACTGCTGTAGCCCACAATTAATTTAAATGAACCATATAATTAAAGTTTCCAATCCCACATACCTTTTTTGATTATTACTACTTTTTCTTACTGTTTGCAATAATTATAATGAAAGCACCAAGTTGATATTATCATATATGACATAACTTTATTTGATTAGACAAAAATGAACATAAGTTCACACTCTGCTGACACTCTTCTTCTCTCTGCAGACACGTTGCCCTCAACAAATAACTTACCCTCATGGAGTTTGATCTGTTTTAAAGGTATTGATGTTTGGCTGGTAGACACAGAAGAGATCTCAGTGCAATTAAAGCCAAACACGAGCGAGCTCCTCTTCCACCGGCAGCCACTGACAGATTCAGTTCTAATGAGGACCTGTAGGGACACAAACAAGAGGTGGACAAAGTAATTCATTCCTCACTATGATGTCCTTTTCATTTATTCAACAGCAATGTGGCTTGGACGAGATGAGACTTATTTCTCTTCAGGTCTCAGAGTAAAGGATGAAGTATGTCAGGAACACACTCCTTAACACAGGTTGTCTTTTCACTGGTGAAAATTCCTGCTATTACTTCAGATCTTTTCTATGGCTCCTCTACATGTTAACTTTTTGTGCCATGTCCTTGAATGCCGGAGCAAGTGTAACAGCACAAAGTGTTTTTTCTTCAAATTAGTCTTCAAAGGGGGATTTTCTGATAATCTGTTGTCCTTTATTGCAACAGTTTTTTTCAGGTGAAACACAATTATTTAGGAAGCATTGTTCTTTTTTTTCATACTTTCGTTTTAATTTTAAAAAGTTTGACAGCGAATAAAATTTTCCAAAAAAGTTTGCAATGCTTTCACTTTGAATATTTGCCACAAGTTGAGGACACTCCTAATTGTGCTGGGTTTATAGAAAACAAAAACATTTGTATGATTGTAAGTTTCAGATTAAATTATTTCATAAAATACACCCCCCAAAAAAATCTTCAGAAATATGAAGAAAATGTTTGTTAATCAAAAACTGGGAAAAGTTTTCAAAAATCTTCAAATGTTAAAAAAGTTTTATGACTTGAAATGACGCTTTCCTATTTTAGGAGTTCTGAAATTAATTTGGAAGTTTTCTAAAAATTCACACAATGACAATTAAAGGTTACAAAAGAACCAAGAAAAGTTTCCTCCATTCAGTTAGTCTGTAGTCACAGAAATCAGATATCCAAGTTCAGCCTGCCCTGAAATAACATTCAGAAGGGTTTGGAGGTTCAATGTTTCCAAAAATAGCTCCTCTGGTCCACCTGGCCTTTCTGAGAGCAGCAAGGACATGCATGTTCTAGTCATGCAGGTATTTTGCAAGGAAGCAGAGGAAAATTGTGCAAATGGAGCATGGCTGTAGTTCATTTCCACAACATTGGTTGAGCTGATCACTGAAACAATGACATCACTGAAAGACTATAAAAGTATCAGAACATTGTGACAGGGGCCCGTCAGTCCGTCGAGAGTTGTTCAGAGCTGTGTTGTGTACTGTATCATCAGTAAAACCAACAAGACATTGCAAGTTGGTTCTGAAGATAAATTAAGACAAATTCAGCCACAAGAAATGTTCCTACACCAAATTGGCTTTTTTTACACCTGTGAAACAGCACAACAGGCTCAGCTGGTAGAGATAGAGGAAAAACAGGAACAAGACAGTCTGTGTAAACATGACAATATATAATGCGCTCCGTGCCCATACAGTGTGGGTAATGTGTGTTTTTGCATGTTCTGGCCCAAAGAATCACTCGGATAAGTGACTATTAACTGGTGACAAAGGCAGAAGTCTCTCTGTCAAAACAAAACAAATAGGTTTCTGCTTTATGCAAGCAGAAACACATTTTTAAAACATTAAAGTAGCAAGCAGAATGTATCTCAGTGTAACTTCACAAAAATACCCAAGTAAATGTAAAAAGTATGCTGCATTTAAGCTGGTCTGTACAATTTGTTTGAAAGTTACTCAAGTAAATGGGGTAAACGGAGAAGATGAAGCGCATTACTATCCCCCTCTGGTTGTCACACTCCTTAAATCTGCACCACCAGAGTGCATTGTCTCTAAAATTGTATTATGTATGTATGTATGTATGTATGTATGTATGTATGTATGTATGGGTATTTGAGATCAGAGCTCACCTACAAAGAGCTCTTTGTTGAAAGACAGCTGAACTTGAGGTGAGAAGATTTTCTTGTGTCGTTCATTAAATTGTAAATATTCAGCTTCTCAGTATTTTTTCTTGTGGGCTTTTACACAACCAACCCCGTTATCCCCTACCTTACCTAATCGCTGTGTATGTGTGTTTTTTTTTTTTTTTACTTTGCCTGTTAACACGTCCTTTGTACCCAGTTTCTCAGTTCTTCTTCCTGTCTCTTAGTCTGTCAGAGATCCTGTCCTTGGTTCATTATTGACAGAGAGTATTAAAATTATTGAAAAAGGCCCCTTTACCCATGAGCTATACGCAGCACATGTTTCAAACACATATATTCATATCCCTGATTCCCATAAGTTGCATCTCTTGGCTTGTATAAAATGAAGTCAGTCTGCAGGAAGGGGATGATGGGATTTTGTCGAAGTATAGAAACTGAGCAACAGGCCGCGTTTTCCCCCTGGATGAAATTTAGAGGGATTTATCTTGAGCTCCTGCTTCAACTCATGTGTTCACAACACAAGATGGATGACGACTTCAGTGTAAAAAAGCACAGATTGAAGGTGTCTACTCTCTGACATCTCAAGTGGCAGGAACATTGATGTTCTTTCCGTGTTGTGGAAATGGATTATTTGGAAGAAATGCGATGGAAGGGAAATCCACATTCAGCTGTTCTGTGGAAAACTGCCTCTCCATCTTGACGCCTGTACCCTGGTAGTGATATAGTACACAACGGAGCCAGCTGACAGGGTGGTGAGGTAGGGAAGAAAGCAAACCAAAACACATGGAATGGCAATCTCTACTTCCTCTTTGTTTTCCATCTCTTTTATCCCTCCCCTTCATCGCCATACACATGTGTGCACTTGTTCTGCTTGGAGTCCAGCTCAGGGGAAATCAATACTTAATTTAGTTGAGCATGCAGCCTTTTTTAAAAAAAAAAAGAAACTACAAATTTGACAATCAGTGTGTCTTTCAAAAGTGTGCCTATTTCCACATTCCAAACAGTCTTTTTTCTTGCTCAGTTTTTGTTTTTATGTCAGTGTTGTTATTTTGTTCATGGATGTGGAATTGGTTTTGGATGTTGCTAATTCACTGTCATTTCAGTGACTGGTAATTTTTGAGGTTGTAAGGATTGACTGGTACCTGTTGTTAACATGTTTTAGTACCACATGTAAAACTGGGAACACTGCCTGGTAGGGCGTCTGCTCGAAACATCTGTGTATCAATTAAAAAGCTCATGCAATTTAGAAAAATGTATGAAGCTCTTAAGTGGTTTTGGGTCAAAAATATAGACTATAAAAGGGAACGCTGATCATGCAAAACAAAGTATACATTCATAGCATCTGTTAGGTCCTAAAACACAGATTAAACTGCTGTTCACACAGGAACGAGAGCAGCAAGTGAAACTTGAGGCCCCTCAGCATGATCAGTACTTCGAATGATCTCTAGCTTTAAGAGTTTCTGTTATCAGTTTGGTGCTAAAGTTACTTAAATAAAACAACTCGAACACCGGGATTAGGCTTCACCAGATGTGTTTCCAGTACAGCTCTCTTACATTGCGTGTTCAGTCCAGCATTACACAGGACCTACAGGCAGCTGGAGTCACAGACTAAGGAGTTCCCATCGTGCCCACCCCAGTGATGAGCCTCTTTTCATTCATGTCGGGCTGTGCCAGCCAAAACACACCTGATGTGTATTCACTCTGTCACAGCAGACAGGTTCCTATTTTAAGTCAGTGTGTTAACTCACACCCTATTCGCTTCATTGCAGCCCAGCAGTAGATATATAAAGCCTGCTAAATTTGCAAAAAGCAGATGAAGCAGGACAGGAAGTTGTGTATGGAAACCACTTAAATTCACCTTCTGTGAATGGTCAAAATCACTAAATAGGGTGTTGGATCAGATGGAATAACCCAAAGCTTCCAAAATTTTCTGATACAGTTAAAAAAAGTCCAAATCTAGCAGTATTTTTCATGATGTGACTGATTGTCAGCCCCAGAATATATGGTGGACCCATTGAGTTTCCATGCCATCCACTAGGTTTATATAGTCATTGGGACATTGAGAGGTCAGAGGTGAAAGTGCTTCAAAAATAGCCCCACGCTGTGATGAATGTTATGTTGATCTCCTAAGTGTTTCTTAAAATCAATCGTACTTCATCACACTGTTGTGGTGCTAGCCCATGATTTGGCTTTAGCCCTGTATGCTTATCCATCTCAACCTGAGCTGGTCTGCTGCTGTTTCATCCTCACAGTCAGCATTTATCGTCTTTTCAAATGACCTTAAGTGCAGACACACAATCACACAACGGTAAAAGAAGGAAAAATGGAGAGATAATTGTTCAGTGCTGTTCTTTCTATTCCCACCAGTGGCCTTGGTTCAGCCTTGCAAGAGTATAAATCACAAAGGTGCATGTTTGCCAGCAGGACCAATGATTCTTTAGCCGAGAGCAGTGTATCATCATTATAGCCTGCACAGACTCCTGGCCAGCTCACACTCAACATTTGCCAAGTCTTTCAAGAGTTATATTATACTATAACAGGTTTTGTTTCTCTCGAGAAAATATATTTGTTACATTAAACACAAGCAGGAAACAATGACTAAGGGGGAGTTAATGGAAGAGCTTTGTCCTTTCATAATGCTAAATCAGCTCACATTTGTTCCCATGTAGAGACAGAGGTCAGAAAACTTGGATGAAGAAGCAGAAGGAAAGGAGCACAGCTGCCCAAGTGCCAGGGAGCTGAGCTTTTGAACAGGATGTTTATTGACTCAACCTTAAAACATGTCTTTTATGATTCTGATCTTTCATCTCTGAAATCTCATAAATCATTGTTGCGCTAAAGGACAAAGGCAAAATACTCTGTCCAATAAAACACCTGGAACATCGAGGGCCAGTTGGTGGCAGTGGTAGGGTTTCTTGTTTTGTTTTTTTTGGTTTTGACTGAACTGTGGTGAAGCCAGGACAAACAGAGGCGGAGTTTGAATCAATGTCAAAATATTAGGTTAAAAACATGTGTCCAGATTGTGCATTGGTTATTACACACTAGACAAAAGGGGAGAGAGCATTAACCCCTGATGATGATGGTTGTCACAAATGTGTAACTTACCTGATGCAGTTGAGATAATATTTGTATCCCACTAATATCTGTTGATTCATATTCCACACAAACCAAGGCTCAAATGCACTTTTTTGCAATATATTTTTCATAGAAATTATCACACATGTAACTTATTTATATCTAGTGTATGTGCTATATCCACATTTACAATCTCCACTCAATTAAGGATCTTTAAGAATACGAAAAAAACACAAAAAATATTTCATAAAACTTCAGTGAGGGTTAAACTTGACCACATCAGTGGGCCAAAATAGAAAAAAAAAGCATTTATGTCAGAAGGGACAGAAAATTGTCCTCGACAGGCGTATTTAAAAGACAAACATTAAAAACTGATAGAAAAGTAAGTATATTATGTTTGCATGTTTGCACAGTCTTCACAAAGAACAGAGGGGGGCTATCGACAGCAGCTTGTGTCTGGAAAATAAAATTGTGTTCCAAAAGACACAGTTATGAGTTTATAACCTTTGCAGCACACAGTCTCTCTCACAGTGACGTTTGCTGCCCATTTGCTGTTGACATTCATGCAGATCCCGCCCCCAATCGACTGCCACATTTTAGCAGCTGCCCTGTCAACGTGGACACATTTAAAACCAAAGTTTTACACATAAAATTGCTCTACAACACTCAAATTTGCAGATTCACTAAACTAAGGTGTCTTTAACTCCGCGCACAAGACGGCAACACAAACTTTCCCATTAGAAGTTGTCAAAAGCTTCTGCATGTCAAACTGAAGCTTCGCCTGTATAAATTTCTCTCTATAACTTGGCTTCAGATGTTTGATTTGCTGAAATAACAAACCATAGACCCTTGAATCACAATTCAAAGAATTTAGACATTGAAGCAACATTAGTTTAGTTAGATACAGAAAGAAAAAAAACAGTTGGTAGAAAAGGCGCTGAGTGTCAGGGACGAGATGTGGGTTGTAACTAATGGTAAATAAGCAAGTGATGAACAAACTGAGATACCTTTGGCATCTCAACTAAGAAGCATTTTAACAACCTTGATTCTGCATCATAACCTGACAGGTTATGGAAGGGTTACAGCTTTAAGCAGGACATCCACAATGTTTCTCTGCTTGTTTTGGCTCATCTTGCAGCCAAAAAATATGTTCCCATGATTCACATCACCCATTTTACTTGGCTCCGTAGTATGAAGTTTTGTCAATATCACAATTATTCATAAGTAACATTGTTTGTAGAATGATGATGTGATTATATTTTGATGTGCAAATAAAAAAATCAGGTGCTTCTCAGAGTCACGCTCTATGACTCTGAGGCACAGTATCATTGAGCACTTAGAAAGATGAGTAAAAACCTCCCCTGTGATTGGTGCAGAGACTAACTTCTGTCTGAGATGATGAACATGTTAGCGTCTTCTGAAACCAGTGGGTGTTTTTTATTTGCGCACTGATTTGCTTTTGAAGCCTTACTCTTGTGAACACTTCAGGAACTACATGTTGCCTCGTTTAATAAATACGTTGAACTGTTGACAGGGCACTTCAAAGTACATTATAACTCATTTTTCCAACCAGGCACTGTTTGTTTTATTACTGACTGTACTGGCCTCCTGCTATTTTGAGTCTTTCTGCTGCTGATGTTAAATAAACATCAGTAGCATCTTTTATCCTCCAGTAACCAGCCAGGTGTGTTCCATTGCTCCCTTTGCACATCTTAAAGTTAAGAAGGACCTCACAGCGAGGCCACAAACTCTTTGCTGTTGAAGCACTTAATTAAGCTTCTCCAAAAGTAAAGCCATTCTTCGTCACACTGAGCTGCTTGGAGCCCCACGAGCTGAGCCAAAGTGCTGTAACTATTTGAAACAATAACAGTTTTGCTGAGCAATTATCCTCCAGCTAATTGGCCATTGTACTCAGAAGGCTAATTGGTCCAGTCTAACACTGCTCTAAGCTGTCTGAGGATCTCCTAGCTATTTATTGTTATTAAGCATTAACATTTACAGTCCAGCTGTGGCATTTTCAGCTCCATTAACATACCTCTGCAGAATATTGTCAGCTCAGGACTTTTTCAAACAGCTTCAACACTTCCTCTTTGCCTAGAGTGGAATGACTTTATTGGTCCTGGATGAGTTTTAGATGGGTCAACAGTTATCGAAAAGACATTTTACACTACATTTAATGCTTTAATCACAGTGCTTTGATTGAGGATACCAGTAAAAGTACAACAAAGCAGACCTAACTTCTAATTTAATACACAGGCCAGGTATCCTGTGTGGAAGTCTGTGTATGCACAAAATAATGTGGTAAAATTATTAAAAACAAAACAAAATACAAGTAACCTTCTATGAAACCTTTGAAAGGTCAAGAAAACACCACAGGTAAAGACCTAAGTTTATCACCCTGACTTTATTTCACTGAGGTGTTTGTTTGGAGGAACCACACAGCGAGCAAACCCCCTGAGTACAGGTCTGTCTTACTCTCACTGTGTAGATACACTCCTTCTCTCTCACACACACACACACACACACACACTCGATGTGCTCATTGGAGACTCAGAGTGCCCACAAGAAAGAGGAATATGACAGAATACGTTCTTTGGATCTTTAAGCAAACAATTTTACTCCTTGGCTCTCAATGGATAGAAATATCTACATGTACAGGAGGAAGGCCTGGAGGAAATCATGGGAACCTTCTTATTCTGTTTTGATTCATGATAAAGATTATAAATTTGAATCATAACCGAGTCACAAAAAAACTAATCAAAATCTTTTTCACAAGAGCTTGGGCTGCAAAAATAGATCCCATCAAAAATGAATGCACATCAAAACAGCTTTTCACAGACAAACACCAGGGGGAGCACTACGTCATGAAATCAGATCTAATTTTGTGCTGCTTAATGTCCTAGCCTTCATTTCACTGAGGAATTTTGTGTCACTTCATCAATGGATGCAGAGAAAAAAAAAGGGGGGGGGTGAAGGGAGAAATCATGAATGACAGCTCTGATGCTGATTAAAGTGTCTGAAGTCATTTATTACAATGCTGTAAAGGTAAGTTATCAACTTTCCCCAGTCTCCAGTGTCTACTTCAGATTAATAAAAAATTTTGATCTGCTACAAACTGAGGAGCAGGATTTCAGTTTCCTGTGAATGCCTTGTCTATGAAATACTTCATACGAACATTTGTCAGCAAGCAGCACATAAAAAAGTTATTTTTTCACATTTTCAAAACTTCTTTCTTTCCTGCATTTAGAGTGGGAGGAGATGGAGGCAGGGCTTCCTTAATTAATTACAGCCCATGGCTGTCATTACATAGCTGAAAAGACAGGAAGAGTTCAAGCAACAATGCAAAAGGTTATTACATCAGCCTGAAACTGTGCGAAGAGGATGAGCTCATCTTGCAGCAAATCAGTGAGTTGGCTGTTGGGGGTGAGTGGGAGATTTTTGCTGTTTTAAGGTGTAAAAAGAGTCAAAGCTGACCAAACAAAACTCTAATGATCACATGCAGAGTCATGGAGAGTGTGTGTATCTTAGTAGAAGGAAGGAGAGCAGGTTGACTGTTTGATCTTAAACAAATGGGAGATGAGCCAGTGAACCCCTGACCACAAGTGACCTGCAGAGACACAAAGACACAGCAAGAAGGGGACAACAAAAGACCTCAGACTGCTTTTACAACTTCAACTTTGTAGGGTTCAGGGGTATTTTAGTGATTTGCACAGTTTTATGAATGTTTATAACATTTGAGAAAAAAGATTACCTTAACTCTGAAAAAGAACACAATTTTGGCTATAAAATTCAAGACCTTACACCCAGTTGTTCACTTCTTTGTCCGAAGGATGCAACAAAATTACATATTGTTGCTCACTAATCCGGGAGCACTGACACAACATGATTCTGGCATTAAGAAGCAGGTGAGAGTCAGCACGATGAAGAGGTCCATTAACCTCACAAACTCAATGCGTAGACATGAAGATATCAGATTAGAGTTTTAGGACCAAGGCATCCAAAAGAAAGGTCAGTGATGATGGCCTTCATGAAAAGCATCATTCAGATCAACAATCCGTTTCTCTTCCTGCTGAGATAAACTGGACCCCGTCTCATCTCCTCCTGTGACCGGCTGGATCTGCCCCCAGAGTTGACGTAGGAATAGATGTTTATCACCAGGAGGAATAAAAAGCACTGTGTGACAGTGCTTTGTTAGTTTGACAGAAACTGCAATACTTTGGAGAAATAAATGAACAGATGCAGTAAATAAGTCAGTTATTTGATTGTGAATACCTGCAAAGTGTTTCTATGGGAAGAAAATAAAACCTTGAAACTTGAGTAAAACTGTGAAAGCTATGCTGCTGTAAGCCAAAATATGTCGGATAGGTATCCTCCAGAGTAATTCAAAAGCCAAAACCTTGATTGAAAACGATTGAAATGAACAGATTTAATTAAATCAAGGGACTTACAAACAACACAATGGTAATATTTGAGGCATTTACTGAAAAATTTTAAATACAGCTATAAATGGTGGTTTTTATAGAGGAAATTCTTGGCAGGCCAAGTTCATCAAATAGCAGCCCTCTTACATAGGACAAATGTTCAATTTTTTGAAACAAAACATTTTTATGGATCTGTCTGAGACTCATTTTAGTTTAATAAGACAATTTGTACTGAAAATTAAAAAAAAATAAAACACTTGCTTAATTTCCAGTTACTGTAGATTCCAGAAATGACCTAGCGACAAGCAAAGACATGAAATTGAGGCAGTCTTTAAAAGCCTGTCAGTCAAGCATAGACTGTATAAAATATGTTCCCAGTGTAGAGTAAAGAAGGCAAACGATGGCAGGGGCTGTATTTGGTATAACCATAATCAATGAACGCCATTGAGTTGGCTCTAACTGAGGTCCCCACAAAAACTGCTCCCCCTGGTGACTGGCTACAGTAAAGGTCAAAATCTCCATCTCCCCATTCATTTCAGATGAGAGATGGTAAAACTTCAGAAAATTATTACACCTTGTCGAAATGTTTCTCACATTATTACACCCCAGTGGTATCAAGATGTTATTTGGCTGCATTGTGTTTAAGTCCTCTTTTTCTTTTAAAAGATTACAGAAGTTGTTGTGATAACACTTAACACTTAAACAAAACCAACTTGAGAATCTATGTCCAAATATATCAGTGATGTCAACTTGACAAACACTTTGGCCCCTCCCAACTGTTCAGTAACGCTCCAGCTTCCTGTACATTAAAATGTTGTTCTAGCTGTTGTAAACTGAGGTTTTGAAAATCCACAGTTTACAAAACTGTAGAGTTTAAGGTGAAATAGATTAGTTATTTCAAATAACCTAAAGACGTTAAATAAGGTAAAATTGATGAAAAATGTTCTCATGCTTCCTTTTGCAAGTGAGTTTTCCCTAAATCAATTACACATTTCCAGGTATTTCACTTTAAGCACAAACAAATGACTGTAATATGGGTCTGAGTATGTTAAAATGATGTATTTCTCTTTCATTTGTTTGATCACTTGCCTTCACAAGATATGTAACAAGAGAGAAAAAATGTTAACTAAGTAGAGTTCTTAGTGCTATACAGTCGAAGAATCAGCATTCTTACTTTTTTTGTTAAAAAAGAATTCCGTTTTTAACCTTCTTTGACCCTCTTTTAGAAGTGGGCATGGCTGTTTTTGTCAACATCTAATCAACAGGAGAACACTCACTGGGAAGTCAGAGCCTATGGCGTCTGTTTTTGGCTTTCAGTGACCTCCAGTCGTCTATAATTTGTACATCTTAATGAGCTGCCTGCCATCAGGATGAGTCATGAATCTTCCTGTGTGAGTGAGGTGATAATAGCTGTGATTCAGATCTTTAAAGACCTACAGCACCTCCTGAGAGCTTCAGACTGCCAAGTGTCACCGTTCACATCTGTCTGCTGTCTAAAGTAAAACTAAGCTTCCTCCACCCCTCCTCTTTAATTCAGAGTCCACCAATATATCGAGCACAAGTCCATCCTTCTTTTAAAATCTCATTTTCTCCTCTTTTAAAACATGAAAGATTCTTAGACTCTCCAAAGCCTAATGCCAAGAAATCAGCTGGAAACTGTTCGATTATTCTGCTTTACTTGTATTTTTACTGTGGATTTGAACACTAATTTACTCTCTGGAAACACGCCAGGCAGTAATTTGCTCATTCGACTTTCAGTTGGATCACAGAAATCCACCGGGGGCTCTTTTTCTGCTAACTTCATAAGGAGGTCTGGCCACTGACCTACAGCACCCCCCTGTGGTGAATCTGTGCTGTTACAATCACTGACAGAGGGCGCTCACATGAACCCTTCAACTTTTCCTACAAATCTATGAAGATCCTTCTCAAGCCATTTATTCCATACATCATGTGTCTTGAACACAGGCTGAACCAAGATGAGAGTATTTGAGAGATAATATCAAAGCTACAAACAGCAACATGATGTGAGAGAGTTGAGTCTGAAAACTATTTTTCCATTCAGAGACATCATCTCTGTGAACTCAGCTATATCTCTCAAATTTGGTAATATTACTTAAACAACAACAAAACAGCAAACAAACATGATCCCAGCAAAACGGATAGATGACTTGATTCAAGAAATGAATATAAACAACTGGTTTCCTGTTTAGCAATTCTAACAGGCCAAAAAAACTTAAACCATCAGTGGTGGTGATGACTGCATTTCTGTGTAGTAGACATGCAAATATGTTTAACATGGGTTCCCCTGGAGGTTCCCCCGACACATGACGCTCTGCACCTACTTCACTTTCATGGCGCAACTAGTTAATTGGCTATCTATCTGCAGCCCTTCTATAATGGTACATCGAGACTAATGATCCTGTTTTTGTAATGACTCGACATGTGGGCGGGCCCAAAACTACCAAAAGTTCTCCGAGCTGTATCAATACAGTACAACTATCATATGTTGTTTGAGGCAGCTGCACATTGCTAACACAATGATTATAGTATTAAAGGCGCTACATTTTGAGCAACACTGTTCAGCATCAATTGAGAAATTTGCTAATTAAAAAGACACACTAATTGAGGAAAATACATTTTAGTGAATTTTGATTTCATAGTTTGAACCCTGTTCTGCCTGTGAAGATGGAGCAGATGAATCATACTGGAACCAGTCAGTAGGGGGAGCCCAAAGCCTTAAAACAGTTTGGCTTCACTTTTGGGAGCTGTCACATCATTCATCTTTTTCTACAGTTCATGCGTGGGGGATAAACAAAGCGCTGGGTCAGTTTGTCTTTTAGCCTGGTCATGAGACTTTGGTGAGTGCATGAAGTATTAAAAATAGTCCAGTTATCTTTGACTGCTGTTACATTCACAGCTAAGGTGGCCTCCAGGCTCACAGAAGACCTAAAATGTTTAAATCACAGTTTATTGCTCCCCAATATATTGCCAGTCTGCCAACACTCTCCCCCAATCGTAAATCCACAAATGAGACCACTATAATGACTGTGCTAGGTCTGTGCTAAAAGCTTTACATTTAAAGTCTGCTAAACATCACGTCTCAATGTCAAAGCAACATGAGCTTTAAAAAGCTCGAGCCATCAGCTCTGTCATTCATCAAAAGTTTTACAAAGTCGACCAAGGCTTTTCCCCTCTTTCAAGCTAACTTCAGTTCATGGAGAGATCGGTCACTGTGATGTATCCCCCCCAACCCGCCACCGGCAGAGACGCAGCAAGAGGAGGATGATGTCGTCGGGAGCGTGAGTGGTCAGGGGAGAGGTGAGGGGAGTGACAGAGACAGAGGGATGAAGAGAGGGACAGAAAACAAAAAGCAGAAGGATGAGATGAGGGTAGAAGTTAGGAGGGCGAGATAAAAAGAGGAGAGGCTAATCGAAGAGCAGAGGGGAGCCAAGAATGTGAATAGAGAAACAGGGCTAATGGCTGAGCCCACAGCTGGCTTACTTGGATCAGAGGGGCTCATAAATAAATGTGTGACAGCAATAAATATGGTATGGCAGGTCATCAGCACAGATACCCATGTTCCCCAAGGACACATGCTGGAGACAGTGGCTGTGAGACTCCGGAGTGCCTTGCGTCACTCACAGCTTGACTGATGAGCGGCTGATTGAGGCTCAGTGTGTGAAATGTTATAAAAATCCCTGGGGGAGAAGAAACTAAACATGGAGGAGGAAAGAGAAGATGAAGATGACCTTTAACCTGCGCTGTACTGAGAGGCCACTGAAGAATCGAAGGCAGGAGAGATGAGATCTATCAATCATCTGGACTGGAGACGTATTGGCTGTTATATAAGGTGACTTATCAAGATGATAGGGTGCAATGTTTCTGGGCTGTCTCACAAGGAAAAGGAACAACATCCAACCCAGGGTATCTGACAGAAGAAATGTCCATCTGCATGTGACTCTGACATGAAACATCCAAGGCTAGATTCACTGAATGCGCACTTTCATCCTTTAGTTACTGATTTGTGTTCATGTTTGATGTTTTGAGTCTATGTGACAATCTTATTCATAAAAGGGAGCAGATGTTGAAGTTTGTTTGTCCGTATGTGCTCGCTCTGTGGTAGACTGTACCCTGCCTCTCACCTGGTGACAGCTGATATAGACTTCAGGACAGCCCATGACCCCAGATGGATTAAAAGGTACAGACTATTCGTGTGCATAGACTTTCTGAAGGGCAGAGGCCTAAAGAGAAAAATACAGCACATAAAGCATGAAGAGGGCACGAAGCTTTGTATGTTTTTTTAGGGCACTTTAGCATATGTGTGCCTCACAGGAGGGAAGCTGTGTTTTGCCAACCATGGAGGTACTTCAGCGCACATTTTTGCCTATTGAGGGGGCAGTTTATCATGTTTTAATCAGCCAGAGGGGAAGTTAAGTGTGTTTTTCCCACCCAGGTGAGTACTTAAGCACGTGACTCTCAACAATTGCCACCTCGTCCACAAGACTGATCAAGTGTCAACTGTTGATGCTAAGTCCAGTGCGTGGCAGAAGTAGTGGTGCTGAAATAGTAAGTAAGTGAGTCAGTAACATCCCTTTTCCAGTGTTGTTATGTAACAAAGTAGATGTACTTCAAAAACAAACACATGCCTTGGTTCGTTACAGCAGTGGAAAGCAAAGGCTTATGGGAAGTGGAGTCTTTATTGCTGGCACTCATACGAGCTTTCAAGAAACTCCTCACAGCTGGTTCAAGCAGAATTCTCACGTATATGTACTTCACACATGCTATTATATTTCTAAATACTTAGTTGCACTAAACAGTGGGTTCCTTAACCCTCTGATGCATGAATTATGAAAGTCAGTGTCGGGATTTTTCCCTTGAGTTTTTATTTTTCTTAAAGCATGAAAAAAAGTTTTCCATTTTCTTCCCAAATATTTATAACTGAGCATTCAACTTAAAACAGTGTGAACTCAATGTAAATATGACTTTTTTTGTTTTGTTTGTTTGACTTCTTTTCTTCTTCTTTTTTTTTTGTTGATAATTTCATGTATAATCTTTTTTTAATGCTTTGCAAAACATTTTAGCTTTCTTTCATCCATTTTAACACTGATTAAGTTATAGTTATTACACTGTTTTACCCTCAAATGTTTGTCTACAACTTTTTCTGAAAACATTTTTTCAGGCCCCAAGAAGAATAAAAATATCCTGACAGGCTAATATGAATTCACACCACATGTACCACTGAATTTAGCAGTAAAAAAGTTTTAAATAGGTGTCCACTGTAGTGACCACTATGGTTAAGACTTTTACTGAAGTAATATTCTAAAAGGTGACTAAACTTCTACCAAAGGTTTTTTCTGGGGAGACACTTTTACTTTTACTCAAGCATCGTTTTCAAGTCGTCTGCTCTTTTCCTGATCAGATATTGTGTTAATACTGGATGGATGCTGGATGGATTTAGGAGATGAGAATAAATGTAGTTGAATTAACTGAAGCCAGTGGACTTATACAAAGATGCTTTGTCTTTGTTAATAGTTGTTGAAAATGATCACCTCTGAAACATACCCTAAAGTCTGTCCTCATTAAATTGGAGAGGCCTCAGCAGTCTAAACTCCTGTTTGATCACATCATTTTTTATGGCAGTGGGATAAAAATAAATGAGATAAACAGTCTTGATAATCTCTCCTCACACCAATCCTCAAACTAATGGGTCCATTCTGAGCCATAGATCACGTAATGAAGTGAGGCAAAGTTAATTGTGTTTGCTGCTATGTATGCGATGAAGCTGTAATAGAAACCAGAGATGCTTACAGATTGGTTTGTAATGAGGGCAGCGCTCTGCAATCTCTCAGCCCTCTGATAATACTGTATATGAGGACAAATGAAGCAGCCTCAGCAAAAGAAAACAGGAAGAAAACACTTTTTATGTTTGCATAAAGAGCTGCTGAAGCATCAGTAAGACAACAGCTTCAGGTGAAGGAAAATAAGTGAAATTGAAGAAAGATTTTAAAGAGACCATCGGTTATTTGACTGAGGAAAAGAGGATGAACTGTCCCAGAGTGAGAGAGGGGCCAATGCTGACCAGTGGAAAAGTACAGAGTGCTGTTACTTTGTTGGCTGTGGAGCACTAAACTTTCCCCCAGAGCAAAGCAGTATGGTATTCCCAAACTAGACCAACACGCTGGTGTTTCTTCCTACAAATCATTGCACCTAATGGCCTGACTATGTATTCATATTATGTATAAAACACTTGAAACACACTTAATATTTCATCTGAATTACTATATTTATATCTATAGTTTATTTTACATATCCAATTTACTTTAAATAGCAGAATACACACTCCCCAGGTTAATAACATCAAAGATAGAAAATAAATACTGAATTTCAAGCATAAAAAGCAACTTTTACACAAGACAGGTAGTTATAGTGTAAATGTCTTCACAGTCTAAAAGGGTCTGAAGGGTGTAAGAATCACTTGTATTTCCCTGGTGTGGAGCAAAAATGTATCTAATTTCTTATTTACCATGACTAATACAATGGATGAGAATCACATCGAGACCTCAAGTAAGATTATTTGCACATGCAGCCTGAAAAGCAACAGTTATCTCATAATTGTAACACAAGCTAACTGCACTCATCACTTGCCAACTGTTTGCAGCGGAGTCAAACTGGGAAGTTACACATCGGTCTTTCTATGGGAGTTGCTCAAAATCACAAGTTTTAATTTATGATATGATTTACACAATCTGACAAAATGAACACACTTTTATCTAGAACAATGAACGAGCAGTTTATTTTGAGCTTCCATCATGAGCAAAGTAAAGTTGAGATACAACCAAAAGGATTATCATCTCTCTGCTTGTTGCTGAATACTTCCAAGTATAATTTCAGTTCTCCTAAGGCTTCAAAGTCGGTGACAAGGCAGCCCACATGCATGGAAGGAGGGAGCAGAGGGGGATGGCTCTCAATGATATTCAGTGCTTCACCTGCAGTACCCATTTTAAATGCTACTTATCAGACTCACATGATTGCTTAGTTCATTCTCCTGTGGCGAATGGGATGTTGAGCCCACACCAAGGGTCTGCATAATTGTTTTCCTGTGCAGAATCCAACATGTGAAGCCTGACTTGCTCCTCCCCTAAGATGCATTTACAGCATCTAAGGATTCACCATGCGTCAGCTGTGTATGACATCACCTCATCATATTTGCTGTATGATAAATGGCATCATGCAAAAGCTCTATTTTGCACAATATGCCCAGAACTGTGGAAAGGAAGAAATTATTTTTTCACAACTATTCAGTTTTGAAGATATCAAACTTGTAGGTTGTGAGAAGAATCTGTAAGAAATGGATTGTAGCGACTCCCTTTGGCTGGAGAACTCCCACATACTGTCTTAATGTATGTGTTTTGAAAGTGAAAATAAAAGCAGACTGGATCTTATTTTTGACACAACTTTTCTTTGTTCAAGACAGCTTTCTCCGGACTTAACACAACAGGGTAATGTCTTTATCAATAGTTACGTAGCACTGATGTTTGAAATGTGACAATAAGCAAACTTTGTGAGTTTATACCATAATTCAGTAGCCGGCTACATTAGTGCTATTCACATCCTGGGTGCTCTGAGTTGCATCTGTACAGTGAAATGTCAGTGTATCCTGGTTATGTCCTACCAGTGCTCATCTACCAAGCAGAGCAAACGTAACCTGACCCTTTATTTAATTGATACACTCAAGTTTTAGCCTTTAGCACATGCTCTATCACTCTCCTGTTAAGCTCACTATAAAATAAATCACAGAAATAGTTTTTAGCAGGGAAATACTCAGAGCTCTATTCTCACTGCTAAACTTTGTCAGCTGGTGTGGCTTTGTCATAGAGTCTTTAACAGGCCTCCAATCCAGTCCTCCAGCAATTAACATTTTGAAAAAACCTATTTTGGTGCAGATAATCTCATTTTACATTGGGGCGTTGTAATCAGTCATATATCCGGATCTATTTTCAAGTTCACTTAGAAAGTCCTCACAGCCTCTTTGAGAGTATGGCTGACTCATCCATACAGTCATTCAGTTCTGTGTCATGATTTCATACAAGTACAAAGTGTGACCTTGTGTCTCAGTGGACGATACGTTGGGTTGAGTAACACATTTTCACTGAGATGCTGATGTTAAAAGAAAGTTATATTAGCTATCATGTCATCAGACCCCTGGACTCTCATAGATCCATGGCATGATTGATCTGTGTTAACCATCTCTTGAGCTTTATTCTATTACTTGCATCTACTGAGAGTTTTCTCTCATTTATGCTGTCCAAGTTAAAATTAAATTTTGTTGGAGATGGCTTGAGAGCTGCAACTGGGGTGAAAAACACTATTTTTTTTCTCCTGGTGCAGCGGATCAGGTCGGACCTTTGGGAAACTGTTTGCCAAGAGTTGACACCAGTTTAGAGGTGATAAAAAAGACGGTTCACTCGCTCACTGTGGAGCTGTGCAAGCAGTAAAAGCTGCTGATGTGTTGAAACAGTAGGCCAAGTTCAATGCCATCTTAGATACACCACTCTGCTGAAATACTTTGACACTTGAACCCATAACTTAACAGTTTTATCATGTTATTGCCCTGTCAATCGGCTCTGTTCAATTACCATCAATCATCAGTGAACCTGTGTGTGTCTGTGTCTGTGTGTGTTGGCCCAGAGTCATGACACAGGTCAACTAAATTTTGATGTTATCAAGACACCTGCTTTTGTTTAGACCACATTTTACTAATGACATGTTAAGTAATAGGTTTTTAATCTGATGGAGCGGAAAATGCACACATAAACAGAACCAGGTTTAGAGCAGACCCACTCACTGTCTCCATCATGTGGCCAAGCATGGAGCTGCAGGCCAACACACACATTTTTGAGCTGTGCATCTGAGCAAATGAAAGAATATGGAGACAAACACTAACACACACACACACACACAAACCTGGTGAGTGATCAAAAAGGTGCAAATTACATTTCCCAGAGCTGTCACACCAGCCGTCCCGCATCTGAATAATAACGCTCTAAAGCAGCAAAATTACAAACTGCATAATTCAGCAGGAAGTATACCCAAGGTATACAGCATACACACAACTTCAATCACACACACACACACGCAGCTTTAATGAGAGAATGGACGGAAAAGGAAAGTCAGGCATGGATGTGGTATAATATTTTATTCTCATATTTTATGGAATACAAAGCCCCCCCATCCCACCCAAACCCCCCGCCCCAAAAAGTGTGCACATCAGATGTGGTGGAAACTATTCAAGGACACAGAAAAGAATAGCCAAGAGACAAAGAAAGTTGCTTTGTGTGTAGAAGTGTATGACTGCAGTTTAATGTATAAAAAGTATACCCTCTCATCATGAGTGAACCCTTTAAAAAAGTAGCCAGACGTGGCTAGAGTCAGTTCATAAAAGGGCCGCAGCTACGACAGCTGAACACAAACAACCAAACTAAACATGAGTCTCCTTATTGTAAAAATAAATCGTCTTTCCATGGATTCTTTTTTTTTTTGTTTTGTTTTGTTTTGTTGGTTTTCCATTTCGACTACAAGGACGTAATCGTGTGCAACAATAATTTAGCTTTACATGACTGGGAGTTCAGTCACTTTTCTACTCGTTTACACAATCTCTTGCTAAGCTGCACAAAAGGAATGAAAAATTTCCCAAATCAGAGTTGGGACAGAAACGAAAGTTGACAATCGTACAAAGAAAAAAGACAAATAGCTGAAGGGAAAAATAGAAGAGAGAGAAGAGCCAGCAGGGCTAAAAATTAATATAACCTCATATGTACTAGCAGCCAATCTAGGTCCAATAGTAGTTTTCAAAATGGCTTTGAAACATCTGGAGTGTGAACGAGCCACAAATGCATCTGTGTATTTGTACCACTGGAACCATATCACAGGTTCCCACCGGCTGGAACAAATCACTGAAGCACACTGAAGTATTTTCAAAGTTCTGGCCGAAGGTCTTCGCTAATCTCTTGACATGTAAAACCAACCAGCTCGAAGACACGCTGGTCTGGAGAAACCACTGACAATTATAGTGAATAAAAAAAGAACATTAGTAACATCACTGCCATTGAACCATACATTTCAATGCATGACAAAGTCCATTAAAGATCAGAGAGCAAATCATTTGTTCTGATGCCCTCACCAGGCTGAAAAACTGCGTCACACTGATTATTATGAGATGGTTTGTTTTAGCTGATTTTCCCAAAAAAAATGAATCGTAATCTTTTTCCTGACCACTACACATCAAAAAACACACCAGAAAACAAGTTAACCCAAAACGATACACACAATCCAAGGTTCACAGTCTGAGAAGGTGCTGTCTGTAAAGAGCCTCAGGTCCTCTGTGTCCATACGGCAGAATCTGACTCAGCGAGACGTGTTTGTGTGGTGGACACTGGGAAAAAAAAATCTTAAAAAAAGGAAAGAAAAAAAAAAGACGTTTTCAGGATGATGGGGCGTCACCGTGTCAGCCGCTGTCTCATTCCTTTCTGACAGCTCTCCTCAGTTGCGCTTGTTTGGAGAATAAACAGGCTGTAGTTTGCTGTCCATGTCTATTCCTCTTCTTCTCTGTATTGGCTGTTATCCATCCATCCCAGTCCTTTCTTTTCTGGTCTGCTCCTCAAACCATGTAGGAGTTCTGGTTCTTCAGCTTGTCCAGCTCTTTGCTCTGCTGCCTCAGAAACAGGATTCTGTGTACAGAAAACAAGAATGTTATCGTGACTGCCCTGAACCAGCACGTGGATCTCAGTAGCTGGGTTTCAATTACAGTTTTGCTTAAAATAAACGCGATATTCCTAAAATTTCGACAAAGTATATTTGCGCTTTGAACGTGTTTCCATTGAAGGTTGTTCCAGGCAGGAGCGCCGTAACTCGTCAAATATCATCCCGCGAGATTTCACTGCTGGAAGATGGACGTTCAAAACCTGTTGCATGTAGGTGTAGTGATGTTTTTTTTATGTAGCGACACTCTGCATTCCTCTGTTGTTTGCTGTCTAGTATGGCTGTTATGTTTTTCTCGAAAATAATTGCGAGAAAAGTCTCCATCTCCTCCTCTGTCCAAACGTAGCGTGCCATGTTTACTCACAGAGAAGTGATCATGTGACCAGGTACGTCTAGTCCTGTGACGTATAATTGCGGAAAAAGTGTTTCTATTGCGCTTTTGCAACATATTTGAATGTCAAAACATCTGAAAAACCACCTCATGAAAGCATACAAAACTTTTTAGCGATATTTTAGTGCTTTTTCGAAATTCAGGTATTTCCATTACCAGTTTTTTATAGCACTATTTGAATTTTGCGCATATCCAAGGGTAATGGAAAAGCACCAAGTGATAGTGGAACTGTTTTCTCACCTCTGTTCCCTCAGTGTGGCCTGTATTTCACACACTCTGACTAGGGAGCGCAGGTTTTTCATCTCTGTGCAGATCTCTGACATGTACAAACTGCCCATGTTGTGGATGTCCTCATGCAACCGAGCCGCCTGACAGAAAGAAAAGGGAAACAGTTGATATCTTTGATACAGATTACCAGTAATAAACTACTCAAAACTGCTGATACGTATAAAAGTCGTGGTTTTGCAGCCCCTTTGAATGAAGGTAATATTAACAGACCAATCATGTTTCTTAAATTTTAAAACAGAATAAAAAGACTCTATTCTTCTGTGACATGCGTGACTCTCTAGTGTTGGACTGTACCTGTTTCTCAGTGTTCTCCGAAGGCCAACCTTGGATATGTCTGATGAGGTTCTCATCAAAATGAGCTGCCAGGGTGGGGGTGAAGGAGCCGGGGGTGTCGGCCAGTGTCTGATTAGTGCTGCTGGAGGGGACATGGGGCAAAGTGGCACCAGGTAGGTTTGTTCCCGTGCACAGAATCTCCTGACTGCTGGAGTGAGAAAACTTGTTAAAACAAGTCACAACAGCAGTTTTCCTCATGTTTTACAACCATTATCATTTGTCCATGTAATTAATTGTCATTTTCTTACCACAGTAACTATTTATCACATTAGTCTGAATTTGTGTGATCAGCAAACTTCATCTTGAAATTAAGCGCTGAGTCTGATCTCATCCTGAAGTGTTCGAGTGTGTTTCGAGTCTAGATAACTCCATGATGAAGTGAGGAAAGTGTGGAATTGAGCAGTAATTAATCACTTCTCTCAGTGTTCCCACACGTTGTATGCTAATGAACAAACCTCTCTGCAAGACACATCTCTTGCACCCAGTACCTTCCCAAAGAAACTTGTGTTTTAAACAGATTTGATCGCATTTATACCTTCTCTGCTGGAGAGTTCTCGGGTCCTCTGGGCGCTTCTCTGCCATCTGAGACAGCGGCACTGATCCTTGTTTACCTGAAGACATGTTGCCCTGAAGAGGGATGAGCAGGTGACAAGAGAGAAATTAAAACATAAAAAATGATGACCAGAAAATGAGATGTTGCAGACAACAGCAGTGAGCAGAGAAGAGCAGAGAGTGAGGTCTGTGAGTCATGAGTGGGGGTAAGAAATGCTTCACTCTGGACATTCAGCTTCTTAGTGTTACTGTTGGTTCTGGTTGGACTCACCCTTGTTTGTGAGGATGTGATGCTGCCTTGGTGCACACCCATAAAGGGTTTCTGGTTGCTCTGTGGTGTGCCATTCCGTGGCGAGACGTATGGCCGCGGTGATGAAGCATCTGATGTCAGAGAGACGGGGGATTGACTGGAGTGCTGGGCTGAAGAAAGGAAATGAGGATTAGCACTTTTCAGTGCTGACTTAGATAAATGCATGATGAAAGCCTTGAGCTAAAAGGAAAAATACAACAACAAGAGCAGATTTGATTCTTCATGAGTACGCAGGTCCTGCAGGAATCTCTATAGGTTTAAAAAGGCACCAAGACAAACCAAGAAGATAAAATGCCATGAATCTATTCGGGGAAGTGCTTTTAGGTTGGAGCCTTCATCCGCCTCAACTTGTCGACTCACTGCACTATACGATCAAACATACTGCAGCATGATTTAAGTATCCAAGTAAGGGAAATCATTACACCTTTCACCCATAAGAAGAATAGACATTGATTTTTGCATGATACAAGTGAAAAGAGCAAAAAAAACAACATGCAACAGCCAATTAAAGAGCAGTTTTTAAAACAAATACCAAGAGAAGTACATTACAACTGAAAAGGTCATTTCCTGTTAACATCTGGAGGTGATGGTATTGACTAAATGTGTTTATTTTATGTTCATAATCCTGAACTCAGTGGCAGCTCAGCTCCTCACCCAACATTCTGTCTGGATGATAAAGGGAGGAGGAAACTTTTCTAAGCTAATTTTAATACTATGGATGCACTGAAATGAAAATCATTGGTTGAAACCAAAAATGAAGAAACCAAGGGTGAAAACCGAAATAAATTGTGCCAATTTGTCCCATTCCATGGCTCAGGGAGAGTCGCAGTGTTTGAATCAAGCCAATTTTATTTTCTCTACAGCACCAGATCACAGCATAAGTAATGTAAAGTTGCCTCTCTTACTGACTGAAGTTCTATACCTTGTTCTTTTATTTAACACATTAAATAGCCTTATGCCATTTATCTTACTTACATGAAAAATGTCATTTCAGTCTCTATGTGGTCTCACATTCACAACTCTCCTTTCCTCTTTGTATAGTGCATGGCAGTGCCCTGATGCACACAGACACACAAATACGAGAGCGCACACAAGCACAGATGAGCACACTATTGAGCAGACTGAGAGTCAGGAAAAATAGTCCAACAACCACCACAAAACACAAAAACAGCATGAGAAGCATCCATATGAAGTGGATTGCAGCGACTCCTTTTGGTCGGAGGATTCACGCAAGCTGTCATGATGACATGACTCAGGCGTTTGTTTTGAAGGATGAGAAGGATATGGTCTTACTTTTAATACTAAATTTCTTAGTTCAAGACAACTTTTTACTGGGTGCAACACAACAAGGTAATGTATTTATCAAAAGTTGTGGAACTCTGTTGTTTGACACATGACAACAAGCTCATCTACCAACTCCAACCCAACCAAGCAGAGCAAACGTAACCCTGACTCTTCATCTTATTGACAGACTCTAAGGTTTGGACAGATCACTTCAGTATGACTGCTGCATGATGGTTTTGGATGAACATTATCACAAACACCTCAACCCTTGTTTTAATCTCCAGCTCGTGTTCTATCACTCTCTCGTCAATCTTGCTCCTGCCCTTCAAGTCCTTTTCTGTCAGACAGTCCAGCTCCAATGTCTTTTGGCTGGAAACCAAAAATGCCCTTTTGAGCCATTTTCAGCTGAAATTTGCTGAATATCTGGAGCACCCCTATTCAACACCATCAAAGATCCTATTGCAAGCAAACACTGAAGGGGTAAAACATGACGTTGAACTGGAAGCCAGGCTCACAGTCTCATTTGATTCTATTGGTCTGTTGAAGAGCATGAAAATAAAGCTCACTATTAACTTCTGCCTCTTTTTGGTATAAGGTTTTGATTATCTTTAGCCTAACAAATAGAATCCAGCTTTGCATATGTCCAAGGGCCACTTCAAACCACCATTCATGGTTTTTAAAATTCGCAACCTGTTCTAGAAAACGTGTATTCATCGATATAGAACTTTATCACCTGTTTTACTCCGGATAAACTTTGTGCTGCAAACCTGAGATGTGTTTATCAAAGGTCGGTGACAAAATTTGCTGGCACATAGGACACAGGATATTTTGGAGCAAAAAAAAACAGGGAGGTATTAGTGTTGGTAGCAGATGGTGAGAAACGGCGAGGAGGCCATACCTTGGTTGGAGTGCTGAGCAGCTGAGAGCAGAGCAGTGACGTTGAAAGCAGGTCCAGCAGTGAGGAGCTTATGAAGCACAGACCGCAAGGAAGCTTGGGTGACAGCAGCTGCCAAGACTGGAGGGAGGAAAGAGGAAATGTACACACACGCGCGCGTACACACAGGTGAGTTAGCAAGGACACACAACAGGTGAGTGGCATTGACACACACGCATAGTTAGGTCAGAAAAACAAAGTCAGGATAATAACATCAGAAGGCAGATTTGATATTTTCACATAGGTCATGTAAATGTCATTATGCTCCTCTGGTTAGAAGAGTAACAACACATTAAAACACAATCACAGCAGACACACATCAGGAAGGAACTTCATCAACCAGTGACAACTTGAGCCACGATACTGACTAGATCAAACTCAGTCATCACACCCAAACTATTTACGAGAAGCTCCCACATCAAACTCATAATATGAAAAAGTTTCCCTGACAAACTATTTATCAAAAAACAAACCAAGTCCTAATCCCTAAAGCATTCACTCCTGTGAAAGTCAATAAAAGAAAAAGTGACAAAAACTCTTGATCCAGACCTCAAAGCAACCGTTTGTCTGCCTGCAGTTACCTTTTCTCCTCTTCATCATAATATGTGGCAGCAGTAACTCCTGTCTACTCAACAAATGCTTCCAAACACAGTCCACTCCTGCACTTCAGGTATCACTTGTCTTTAGCTTATTTAATCTCCTGAAGGTTGATCTGTCTGAAAAAATACGTCTGTCTGACTCTTGGTTAACTTGAGAGTCATCATAGTGAAGCGGCAGTGAAGGTTTGAATGACTCATGGTACAACTCTTTCTGTTAGAGTTTCAGGATCCAGTCCTGGGAAAATATAACCCTGCATTCTTTCAAATATTCTTTTAAATTCTTTTGTTGGAGCCTCTTTGATATTTAGAGCACATATTGTTGCCTTGTTGTAACATTGTCCGTAAGAAAAAAATTACTGGTGCTGATGTGATGGGGCAGTGCTTCCAGCTCAAACTGTTTTATCCAATACATGATCTCACTAAGCACACAAGGTTGTACTAAACCTACTCTGAAAAAATATCAATTTCTACGGCAGACTCCTTCGAGTTTGATCAGAAGGAAGCTAAGACAGAAAATCTGATATTTTGGCAGGAAAAAGAATCCAATACTTCATCTGGGAGCTGCTTGTACTTGTCAGATAATCAACCTGCATTGAGCCCAGCACTGTCACCTCTTCCGGTTGACACTGTGGCAAAAGCATCAGCTTACCTTTGCATTTAAATATCACCGGCAAATCAACATAAAGGGTATTTAACAATGAATCCTGTGATTCTAGTAACAGCCGAGCTAGTGAGAGCATCCTGAAGCTTGGTGAAAACATCTGAGTTGACCCCCCGCTGTGAAGGCCAACACAGCCACACAACAGACTTGTGCAACAACATATCTAACACTTGAAGGCAGTGTGATTTCATATGCTGGTTGGATCACCTGTCAACAGTCCTGCCATGTTTCCTGCTCTCTTGGCTTATCTACAGGGACCGATGACAACCCAGGAGGTGAAATCAGAGCTGATCATAAAGCAGTTACTGCAAACTGGAGTTGAAGAGGGAACAGATGAACTTTAATGGCTGATATACGGCCATATATAGATATACAGAAATACTGTAAAGGTAGGAAATATGACGCTGCTGGGCAGCATCATAGTGAGGAGGTGCATGTCAGGTATGTGCACAGTTTTGCGCTTAGGTTAAGAGCTACACAAAAGTATAAATCCAGCATCAGTTGCTAGTCACTATTAAGTCACTTAAACTGTAAGCAGTCGTGTAAATAGGCACGTTGTGACATTTCCCTCATAGGTGTTTTAAGTGTATCAACTGCAAAGCTTTGAGAATGAAAGTTGACTGAGGAAAATGACAATTTATCAAAAGTCCTGTTCACTTTCCCTGACATTACATCCAATAAAACTGCTCTGCTGAAACAGACGGACTTTAACTTTCTCATGAGAAGAAATGTTTATCTTAATTTTATTCATCCAGTGAATAATAGTTGCCATGAAAGCATTACTAACAATGGAAAGAATGGGATTTTTTCAAGCACATCATCACTTGCAGTAACCTTAAGCATTTTTTCCCTCCCTTAGACTTGAATTATATAACAGTCACCTTAAAAGTTGAATTCTCATCATAAACATGCAAAAACTGGACAACAGCCACTTAGAACATTTTTCAACCTACTAAAAACCCAAAAGGAACAGCCTGGGAAGAGGATAGAGGGAAGAGCAGATTGTGTCCTCACCTTCATTGAGTTTGGCCATGTCCATACTGCCGTTGTTCATCTGCAGAGTTGCCTGCAGCGCAGGAAGAAGCTGATGCAAGAGAGCTGGGTCCTGCAGCAGCGCTGGTGACGGGGACTGGACAGACTGAGGCACCTGCCCTGAGGAAGAAGAGGAAGTGGAAGAGGAAATGGTGGAGGGCGTGGATCCCAGAGCACCTGCAGTTGAGTTCAGGCTCTGAGAAGCAGAGGAGGAGGAGGAGGAATGGCCGGAGTTGGATGCAGTAGACTGGTCTGCTGATGTGGTCTCTGAGGGACAGTGGGAGAGCAGAACACAGCTTTACACTCCAGCTTCTGTTATAATTCATAAAGTTAATTTTGTGCAAAGGGTAAATGAGCCTAATTATAGTAAAAGCTTTCTCTGTAGCTCTAACATTTTTGCACTGTTATTCAAAGATGCTGACCAAAACTTAAGAACATTACAGTAAAACATAATAAAACTGTTAGGAATTCAACAAACATGCCATATTTACTTGTTGCGGCTTTGTCCTGCAAGGCCTCTTGTCTGTAGTCCATGTCCCTGGGGAAACTGTTCGCCGCCATCTTGACTGAGTCTTTCTGTCGTTGTTCCCTGAGGCAGAATAAACAGAGAGCAACAGTCGAGATGTGCAGGATGCATTCTGCATTTTAACCCTGCTCCCTGAGCTTCTCGTATTCTGTGAGGATTAGTGCACTGCTTGACTTCGTCATCTATGACTCAGCCAAAAGGAGATTGTTTTTTTTCTTTTAAGTTTCAACATATTTTAATGTCTCTGCATATCTTTGTTGATGCTTTGTGTACATGTGCCCACCTTTCCAACAGGTCCTTGGGCTTCTCCCATTGGGAGACTTCAGTCCTACAGTTGTAGTAGTACTTCTTCCCAGAGGAGCTGATGTGTTCTGTCCAGTCATCTGCGGGGTCCTGATGCCAAAAGAGAGAGAGGACACGCTAATGTCAGGGATTAAAATCAGAATTATGATGAGTCAAAAAAGAAAGGCATTCAAAGATCTGAGCCGACAACTCACTTTATAATCTCTACGTTGGGGTAATAAGTTCTAACACTCTCAAGTCTGACTAATTTAAACCTTTTGTGAGTTTTAACTGGTTATGCAACCATCTATATATAATACCCATGCCTCCATTTGACCTTAAAAATGCAAAAAGGCCATGAGCTAAAACGAGTCTTTCTATTAAGTTATTTTTAATGTCTCTGACAAAGCATCCACTTTTGCTGTTAAAGTGGAAGCAGGAGTACATTGAGAGTGAAACACTTCCATGTACAAAGCCTGATGAGCAGAAAAGAAGGTTCACAGAGCTAAATTCAAGACAAAGCAAGAGTCAGCAGAATTCAACGTCTCTCATCACTGCTTCAAGTTCACACTGTTAAGATCACACTACATGGACAAAATGGATGTCAGCAATAACATACTGAACATGTAAAACACAACAACAGTCTGCAAAAGCTTTGCCTTATAAAGTAATGGTGTACAGTAAAATGTGATCATAGAGATGTGTCCCCTCAAGGATGACTGTGTGGTTGTATGAATTTTACAAAATTAAGAATCAACAAATCACTTCATGTGAACAAAGTATGTACAACACTGGGTTCTCATAGGAAATAAGACATCCTTTTTCAACTATCTGCAAGAAAGGATGTAAGCTTTGTTTTCTAGTCATGGGCAGGGACGTCATTGATCATGTTTATACTGTCAAGAGCCGGTCGCCTGCACACAAATAAATACACACAGGCACTGTGGTGCTTAAGAAAAAGCTCAGGTTTTTAGTGTTGTAGCATTGTTTGATGAGGTTGATGTAAAGTAGTCAGTGTCATCCCGTTTGGATCAAACTGTGGTATAAAAGAAGCAGCTGATTCCACGTTATGAGCGTCTAGCCAACAACCCATATGGTAGTTCAGCTCGTCAGTATCAGTGAGACTTGTGAGGTACAAACAGGCCCACAGCTATTTCACAGAGACATGTCCAAGCCCTGGTCACATCGTTTTGAAGTGAAGAATCTTTAAGGGTGCGGTCACACTGGCCATTCAAACCGTGCTGTACTCAAGTATGATTCACCCTCCGCAGCGCCACTGTCCCTCAGGGCAGTACGGCCGGTGGTTCATACTACAATATGAACCAGACTTCAGTAGTTGTCGGCACATGCACAGTTGCCGATGTCACGGTGAAGTGTCCATTTAAAATGCGGAGTCTCATCAGAGTCATAAGATTAGAGAGCATTGTTACAGCTTTACTCTCTTTTTGGCTTCTGTTAAACAGTTTTGGACCGACACAGCCCCCTGACACCCTGCCATTCATTAAAATGATTGAAGAAGAGCGGTCGCGGCAATCATATGTCATGAATTATGCATCATGTATGTGCGGCAGGCACACACTCGTGCATGAAGCAAGCCACGCCTGAGCACACCTCTCCCAACCGTGCTTAAGCCGGGGAAGTAGGCTATGCTTAAGCATAGTTTACTTGCAGTCATACTGGCCAAACAAGCCAGACTTTAGGACTGAAATGTGCCCAAGCCTTGCATGGTTGGCCATTGTGACCGCACCCTTAAACAAGCACTCTGCAAGGTTTATTCATGTGATAGTAAACAATTTGATATCTTTAAACTCATTATAATAACCTAATGAGGAAAAAAATAGTTTGTGATGAAAGTGAAAGTGATGCAGCTGGACTAGAACACCATTCTATGTGACCATTATGCTTTGTGTGGCTGCACTTAATTTATTACTATCTCCTGGGCTTAATACCAGAACACAAAGGAACACCTTTCTCTGCATTTCATACTGGATACACCAGCGTATCAGAAACAGCCATCTGTTCAGAAGGTGTGTAATGCTCCAAATTTTACAGAACATTTTTCAGGTTTAGAGTCTAATCAGAGCAACTTCTCTTTCCAGAGAGCATACCAGACACATCTGATGATTTTATCATGCCCTGTTGTGAGTCTACACACAGAGTGGGAGAGATGCCTCTATATTATGCCTCAAATACCATGTTCCAAACAAGCGTGACAGCAATTCTACAGGAAATCCTGAGGGTATATCATCAGATAACAGGGGACAACAACTTACCCTGTCTGCAGGCTTGCTCTGAGTCGCATGCGAGTCTGAGCTGTGGTGGGTACTGTTGTTGTGAGAGTTCTCCTGAGGAGAGCCACTGGTCCCTGCAACAAAGCCATTTATCAGGAGACAGGATATAACAGTGATCAGCAGAGGACTGGATCTTATGTGACAGCTGCAACTGCATTCACTTGGGACTGTTTTAAGCTCAAGTACAAACATTTACACAGTTTATTTAAACAGAGGGTTATTAATGTAATCATGGTGTGGTGGTAGGTGAGTAATATACAACTTCATTGTGCCTTTTTATCATGGTGTCTAGATTAGGATTCAGGTTCTCTGCAAACTGCACCTTACTCCTGATGGGTGTTGGTTTGAATTTATAAGACACATGATGATGGAGAGTGTCAAGAATTCAACACAAAGATTAGATTCCCTGACATGCATCATTGGTCAGTTGATCATATTTTTCACAGCAAGATGAGAGAGTCATGAGCCAGTCTGAAACCACAAGCATCTGATGTAACATATTAAGAAGAAGCTCTAGTGAGATAGAGATGCTGCCTTTCCCTTTGAGATAACCCTAGCCTTCAAGATAAAAATTAGAACACCATGCCTATGTTTGGTGGCCAGTATTTATGTTTTTTTCTTACCATTTTTACCTCTGACCACGTGAGAGGCTTTTGCCTTGCCGTGTCCCGCTCCATCCCCATGCCTGCTGACGGGACTTTCATCTGAGCGTCGCAGCATCTTGTAAGGGGGTGTGGGGTCTGAGGAACCATCGCGCACCTTGTCATAACGGTGAAGGCTGCTGGACTGGCTCTTTGGCTGAGATTTATGGGTCTGGATTCAACAAAGAATGGAGATATGTTCAAGTTTATCCTTGTCACTTTCCAATTACAGTGAACACCAAAACCATCTTTCCAACTCCATGTAATGCAGATAAACGCATAATCATAAATGCTACCAGTGTTGATAGACATACCTTCACAGATAAACTGCATCTCAGAGCAGCAGACTGGCTAAATGTTACATCTTATGACTCATGCACTGATGATGGTTTGATTCATGGTGATTATGTCATTAGATGCAGCTTCTACAAGAAATTTGGCAGTGGCATTGGGAATGAGTTTTGTTCGGCCACTTTCCTAATCTCATGCTCCATACTGCATTCAACTACAGCACTTTTCCCACAATACAAGTCGTCTGTGTTTTGATAACACAACATTGTTATTGTGTGCAACTACTTTTTAAAAAAAACTGAATAGAACTGGTCTGGTGCTTCCTTGGCCATTTAAGAGACCTCAAAACAAAGCTACATTTGGACAAACTTCTGCATCTGTATCACAACCATGAAGTTCAGTGGCTGGCCTTTAAACTGAAACTACTTGATTCACAACCATTGCTGGGTAGCACTGGTGGTTCACAGATCGATCACTTCATACCTGATAGGATTGTGAATCCCTTCTGTCGTTGCACCTGAAAGAAAAAAAGAACAAACAGGCAGTCAGCACTCAACGTTTTTTAACGGCTGTGACATTTTATGATACATCTTGAGCTAATTAGCCGTTAGCTCGATTAGCTTCATTTGAATCCATGGGAAGCTGTTTTCTCATAATGTCAACTGAAGAAGATGTTTTATATTGTTGAGGATATTCCTGTCTTAAAATACTTCACGTAGGTATGTTTTCATACCAACTTCTTCGTCAGCTACCAAAGCTAGCTAGCTACAGGAAATACTGACGGCTAATTGCAGACTGTCAACGCTAGCTGTTAGCATCGACAGCTAACGGATACACGCAAACTCAACAACCCAACATTTGAAAAAAGTGGTAAACCCTGCACATATTCGTCTACATGTTGAGGTTTGTGCTTGATTTACCCATCGCTGACTCTTGTTGGTTTCCTTGCATACATCACCATCAAGGCCGTGGTGATGTATGTATGTGTGTGAGGGGGAACCGTGGCCTCCTGACTGTCTGTCTGCTCTCACAGTTCTGTTTTCTGATAGATCTACTCTCAGTCTATGCGGACAAACAGACACCTACAAACCCTGCACCGAGTACCAGCACTGCATAGCGGCTGGTCTTTGATAAAAACCACCCTCAGTGCATCATCTGACATGTAGTTACAAAATGCGGTTGGCTTGGCCGATGTAGCTCATCGAAAAGCAGCAGAGTCAGGAGGAAGCGGAGAAGACGAACTGCTCGTTAATGTTTAGCTAGATAAATGGCACTTCCGCTTCGTCCTTTCAGATTAAGAGCGCAAATACTGAGACTGAGCAGATACGACGTTAATAGGCAGTGAGGAAGCAGGTGAGCACACACAAAACAGTGTAATTCTCAATAAATCCTAATCATATTTCCTGTACAAACATGACTCTCAGTAGTAGTCCGAGATCTTTTCTTAAATATCTTATTTTCAGTGAAGAAAAAACTGAATCAATATTTAGTTGGCATAAATATATTTTGGTATATCGTTATTACTATAAATTGTGGAGCAATTTAAATATCTAGTTATAAGTTATTTTAATATTTTAAGTATTTTATTATTAATGTTTTGGTATGTTTGGTAATTATAAATAATTCAGTACGTTGAGTATTTTATTATTAATTATCCTAGTGTTTGCAGATCCAAGCAGTTTGTTTTCTCTTTTTATTTTTCTGGATTCAGTATTTTATCGTTTTTGGTATCTTATTTTTTATTTATTTTTAAAAAATATATTTTTAGCATTATATAATGGAGTGTTTTGATTTATTTTGGTATTTTAGAACCCAAGGATTTTTTTCCATTTGATTTTTCCTGATTAAGGTTTTTTTTGTGCCTTTAAGTGTCACTTAGGGATAAATATCCTTTTTGAAATACAGTTGTCACTTTGTGCTCTAATACTGGCTACACTGTGTTTGCAACACGGTATTAAAACAGAAAAAATAAAAGAATTATGGGGAAAAAAGTGTCTCTGGGATCCCCATTAATTTTGTGATGTTAAAATGGGGTCACAGCCCAAAAAGGTTGAGCCACTGGTCTTAACACTAAAAGCTTGAAATAAGCTTGAGGCATGCAGGATTTTCTGGACAGTAAACTATATTATAACATGTTATCATAAAAGAAATATAAACCTTGGATACTGAGGATCAAGAGTTAAGATTTAGAGGAAATTAAGGGAAACGAACCCGCTTTTCTCAGACGATTTTCTTTTTTTGCTTCATTTAAGCATTTAAGGAGTTGTACATTACTTTGAAGAGAGCAGCTTTATTTCCGGTTGAGCCCGGCTGTCTCTGGATAATGTGACGCAGCTGAAAACGAAGCTCGTTGTTGCGGCGGACTCCTCCCCCCAGATCACATCTCGTTGGCTGGACTTTACGTGGGGCACACCCACAGTCTGACTGCTCGTCTGCCCAACCTTATTTTATCACCAGAAAATGTCGCTCACTGATCCAGAGTTTCCTCTGATATTGACTTTGTGACACTGTGGCGCTGTAGTATCTGTCAAACTCCCCTGGTTGTGTTGTGTAGCCGATGCAGACTCCTAACAACAGGTGAGGAGGTGATTTCTGACAGATTCAGGTAAGAAGAATTTCTACACGTTCAAATGCAACTCCAACTACTACACAAAGATTCAAATCAATAAACAAAATAATGAACTGGGACAGACACAATTTGGATTGAGTAATAAAAAAACAAAACAGTGCGCCTACTGAGAAAAGTTGAATACAAAATAAATTACAAAAAAATCAAAATACAAAATCATTACTTTATATACAAAAAAATAAGTTTATGAGTGAAGTTTACAGAAAATCATGCAAAAATAAAATGTTCGATTGGAGTCCCACAAGTTGCCACAAGACCCTATAGGGTTGACCAAGCCAGGATAACATGGTATCAGTGGAGGCAGATCAATTTGGGAATCATATAAAGATGTGCTCAAAGGTCGAATGATTTTTCCACTGACCAGCTTAATTTTCCAAGGGTGTTTTTATTGTGTTATTTTTTCTTTTTAATTTATTTTATTTTATTTATTTATTTTTTGGAACTCAGATGTTTATTAATCCTTTGACCAAAATCCACTTATAAAAAGTATTGCTATATCACATTGTTTGTGGTACATTTTTGTAGCATATTTGATTAACTGGGCAGTGATGGAAACTTTTTGTAAAGATTTTAGTATCCTAATTATGAATTTGGTCAATGCAGAAAATACCTATTAAAAAATGTGGAACAATTTAGTTGTTGTCCTTTTTGCAACCTCTTGATAATCAGCAATATTTTTTCCAAAACAAAGTGCACAGATGATCGTATGAGTGCAGCCATTCTGAAAAGGACTTAAGCACAACTTCTTCTGCCTCAGCTCTGGTGAAATTTTATGGGTCCTCTACCTGACTTTTTTTGGTCTATAACCTGTCAGGATCTTTGAAGAAATTTAAAATGGCTGTTGTACTTCATCCAACCACAGCAGCAACGGTGAAAGAAAACGGTAAATAGAGGATGAAACCACTGACCCTTTAGGATGAGATTAAACTTGGATAGATTGCAATATTGACCCACTGCTGGCTCAATTTGGGTCAGCCCAGATTCATATTGACTGAGTGAAACAGACAGATCTACAGTCTAATCAGAGAACCACTATAAAGCCTTTCAGTGTGAGGGAATGCTTGATTACTGCTCATTTTTATCTTGTGGAGTGGACAGCTTTTGGTGAGTAATATTTAAGTTATGTAGGCAACCCTTCCTTGGTTTTGGAATTTTATTTTATAAAATTATATATGACAGCACCTGCCTTTTTCATTGTCCAACATTCTTTATAATGACAGCTGCTACTACAACAAATAAATTGTGACAATTGTGAGCAGTGATTGTGTCATGATTCTTACTGAGGGATGTTTGTGGATGTTTGTTTGTTTACTGGCATATATTCCCATATGGTGAATGCACAAGTGTTTACTGAAGCTTACATTCATGTGAGGAGAAGAAAAATCTGTATTTTTTTAAACCTTGTTTTAGTCATCTGACATCAAATGAAAAAAGCAAACATGTCCTTGGTTCAATAAACTAAAAAATGCATGTATGATCATTTTATTATTCTCTGGTTGAAATCACAGACGTCTATGTGTTGAAATATCTCTTACCAGCATTAGGGGGCAGTAAAGTCTCATGAGAAGCATCCTTTAAAGTACTTTTTTCCCCCTTCTATAGTTAATTCTCATACAGTTTTTCAGGCCCTGGTTATAGTCCTGGCTGAACAATGCAAAATAAACCCAAGGACATTAAAAGAGCATGAATTCACGTTTATCATGTCTCAATGTTTTTCTGGTTGTTTGATTTATTTTGTCAGAAAGTGTGAGATGCTGAGCTGTGTAAAACACAAATGTCCCTCCAAACTGTTGCACAGTTTCAGCATCAAACTGAAACACAGCATCTGGTAAAAGCTCTCTTACAGCAGTTTCTCTGTCACACCAACCATTTAACCTTTGACCTCTCTGTCATCTTACTAATAGGCTCTGTGAATCAGTTACAGGTGCAGTGTAATATGCAGTCTGTATACAGTGTCTGTCTGTGTGTGATGTTTGTGTGTGTGTGTGTGTGTGTGTGTGTCCTGCTCCTCCTTCAGGTGAAGCAGTGATGTCTGAAACAGAGTCTCAGTCAGACAGAGAGGAGGATTACAGGTTCCTTCACAGCACGCTGATGGAGAAGAAACTCCACCTGCTCTTTAAGGTTAACCGTACTTCAGCAGTTCATTCTTCATCACTTTTACTTATCGTCATAGCTTGTTTTAATGAACCTTTGTCTGGTGGAAGGAGGAAATCAAAATAGAGTTGTAATGCAGCAGAATCTCATATTTTTATGGTAAAAAGACAGAAGCACTGAAAGAGGATAATACACAACTTTATAAACAAATTTATGTGAAGTATTTTAGGCAAAAAAAGGTTCCCATTGGTTCATAAACTAATGGGTATTATGATGGTTTGTCACAACTTTTAATTGTTCAATTAGACTCTGGATGGCTTCTGGAGACATTTATTGTGGTGCTTCCTTGGCTTCACAGATCCATGAGCGTTTGAAGCAATTTGAGGAGCGTAGCCCCGTCCCCGTTCAGGAGAACGCAGCGAGTCTGGCCTCAGAAGTAAGTGACTCTCTCCAGACATCTTTTACTCGAAGAGGAGGACGACAGCTTGACAGCAGGAGAAGCTGGGAGGTTTTTTTTTTCAACATTGAAATAGTTTCTTCTGATAAACTGATGACTTTCCTGTCACACAGAATCACAAGTGGAACGCACATCTCGTCTCATGTGTACTGATTTATGAAATTTTATCTCAAATCTCTGTCACACTGGGTCTACCACTTTGAGGGGCAGAGTTTTAGGATGATGTATTTCTGTGCCAACAGGGAGGAGAGCCAAGCAGAAGGCTGCTCAAATCATTTTCTTTGTAGTCTAATGTTGAGGACTGGAGGAATAAAATCAGTGTCACATTTAAAATGAAGTGACAGAGAGTACTTCAGCTGATGCTGCGACTCAGAACCAGGCTTCATTTCTATCAGATGTGCCTCATATTTCATTTGCCAGTCTTCATCATTTCTCTAACCAACATGTCCCCTCTTTATTTCCATTTTCTCCCACTGGCTTCTTTCTAGCATTTTATGTTCCACATTTATTTCCTAAATTTTCCCTTCTTGTTCCTCTGAAGACTGGTAAAGAAAACATGGTGTTACATTTTTCCCTTACGCTGTGCTTCCATGTTTTCATCAACCTCAGCCTTCATTATCTCTTCTCCCCTCTCTCCTCTGTGCCCTGTCTCATGTCTTTAATTTAGCTTACTTAAACTTTTCACTTTGCATAACATCAGGATCCAATTTGGAAAAGCAAGAAATGTAGAATGATTTAACATTTTGAATATTGAACTGCAAAGCTATAATTATAAGTATACCACCAATGAAGTCCACTTCATTGGTCCAAAAGAGATTGTGTTGTTGAAAAAAGAGCAAATGTCTTTGAATTTTTTTTTTCTCAGGAATCATTGCGTTTTGAATATCTAAGATCACGATTGAAGAAGATTTTTTGTCACCTTAAAAATAGTTATGAATTTTGTTTTAATTCATTTAAAAAGTGTAAGATTTAACCTAAACAAGGTATAATCAAAATAGCGATAAAGTAAGCAGTAGTAGAAATAAGAAGGTACATAAATACTGCTGTAATTTGCAGGGGAAATTGTACATGGGTTTTTTTTCCCATTTTTCTTTGTGAGTTTTAGTTGAGTTGAAGCCTGATGGCCCCCAGAATGAAGCTGTTTCTGCTGCTGTGTGGTTGTGAGATCCTGTATTGAAGTTTCGCTGCATTGAGAGCAGGTTTTTTGTGAAGGTGAGCTGTATCTTTAATAACTGTCAAGGATATCCTCAGGCACATCTTGATGCTTTGCAAGCTGAGCAGCTCACAGCTTCCAAACAATGTGCACGTCACTCTAAGAGGAGGATGGGAATTTCGAGAAAAGCTAGTCGATCACCACTGCTAATAACTCACAGAATAGTTCCCCTGCCCTCCAGCAGATAAAAGGAGAAAGAAATCCATTTAAAGGGACTGTGAGGACTTTTGAAGTGATCTTGAAAAAGTCTGATATTTAGATGTAAACCTGATTATAATCCGAAACTTTAAATGAGATTACAAATGCTAAAACAGGTTATTTCTAAATGCTAACTCCTAGCTATCCGATCAGGCCAGAGTGGTCCTGACTGATTCACAGCACCTCAAAGTCCCTGTGACAACACCCCAGTGGCTGACTATGTTTAGCACTGAGGAGAGGGATCCATGTCTTTCTCTGCCGAAAACCATTTCTATGATTTATTTCGTAATAATGGTTGATACTGGAGCTAAACTCTCTGACAGAAAAGGGACAGAAGAGCAGAAGAAAGCTAAACAGGGTGGTAGAGCACGGGCTAAAGGCTAAAACATGAGCTAAGCTGTTTGTGATAATATTCATACCTACCCACATGTAGCAGTTACATTGCAGTGGTCTATCAATAAAATGAAGAGTGATGTTACTTTTGCTCTGCTCGGTAGATGAGCAATTGTGGGACATAACCAGGATTCATTAATGTTACATGCCATGAATCTGTCAGACGCTGGACTTTGAGTGGCGCTAAATATGGCCAACTACTAAGCTACAGCACTAACTTACAATGTTTACTTCAGTTTGTTGTCACCTGTCAAAAAACAGTGCAAACTGTTGACAAAAACATTATCTCGTGGCGTCTTACCCAGTGGATAGAAAAGTAGTGCTAAAAGGAAGATATGATCATTAATTTTTCATGACTCTTTGCAGGACTCCTTCGAACAGATTTCCCCCACAGTTCCTTTAATGACTGCGCAAACTTGTTGTAGGCTGGTTGATATATATACATATATATATATATATGATCTATCAAAATATATTATATTTTTTCACAGCAAAAATTGCACTTGTGCTGCCATTTTCTCTTGGTTTTTCTTCAGTTCAGTTCTGAATCCTACAGTGCAATCCCTGCCTGGTGCTAATGTGTTTAATGTTATTATGGATTGTTTTTGTTATTCATTGGCCAAAACTAACAGCTTTCAGATGCCCTACAAGGTCCATTAGTGGTTACATCCCATTAAAACCAAGGGCACTGTATGAAAACTGAAAGAAATACATTTTTAGAACAAGGTGATTCTCACATGAACTAATATTTGGAAATCACAACTCATCCCTAGCCTTGAGTGAGTATTAGCCCACAAAAGAGCAGCTTCTTTACAAGATGGTGCTACAGCTCTCCATGATGCTCAGGTGAAGTCTTTGGGGATTCAGAGCCTCAGGCCATATTTCTTTTGACTCCCGAGGCCTTTCAGTTTGTTCTAGGCCTTTTTGACAACCACAGCAGTGTGGATGGCTCATGTTAGGTTCTTGTTTATGATCATTCTCAGATATTTGATTGTCACTATCTCCACCTCTGTTTCACTAACGGTGAGTGTAATCCACATGGAGGTGATTGTCTTGGCTCCACTGCTTCAGGGTGGTCATCTTGTCTTTATAGACCTGTCACCACAGGAGATCGGCCAAACAGCTGCTGCATCATCTACTGAGGAGAAAATTTAAAAAGTACAAATGAAACCGAAGGAAGAAATAAAACATTGAGAGGCACTGAGGACAGCTCTGATTGAGGCTCCTAAATCTTGTTTGATCTGTAATTCTGTGAAAACCACCAAACATAACTGAAATATTGGTACAGTTATTGGTACTATCAAATAATAAACTTGGATGAGCACACTAAGGATTAAGCTTCTGTTAACTATGCATGACCTCATAACTTAACTTAACTTGAACTTCATTAACTTTTTATCAGTTATTTTGGGGTTGGACTGAGATGGTTCAGAGGCCTGATACAGCTGAGGTAAATAGGTCCACGCTGTCTGATAAATTAATCGTGCCATGTTTCCACACGGTCGATCTGTCCTCTCTTCTCCACCTCTCTGCCTTCTCCTCCCTTGCATCAGATTTGGTTCGACAGCAACTCTCCGCCTGGCTTAAATCATCAGGACCTGCTGGTAGGGCCAAACTATGGGTCTGTTTCCCCTCAGAGAGGCTTCTGTTTGCTCGCAGTGGAAACTAATGACCTTCATGCATTGTGTCTCTGGAGTGTGCCTCCACATCTTGAAGCAGTAGAAGTCATTATAGTAATATGCTTGACAAGATGGGCGACTGCACACGGTCATTCTCCGCCTCCTCACTCCATCCTGACGGTCAAGGCTGCTCTGTTTCAGCCTTTGCCGCAGCTGCCAAGTAGCCTTGAATATTCAGGAGCTTTTTACCGATGGTGGTTAAGAGTCGGGAAACAAAGGAAGCAGCATGTAACACAAATAAGTAACACAAACACTTAACTACAAATGAGGTGAACAGGCTGATGTAAAGCATGGAAATAAAGTTAGAGGCGATGACGTGTCACAGTGGTTGAAGTTAAATTTCCCTTTTTTTTCTTTGTTGTATCCACTTGTTCCTCTGTCTCACAGTGAACTTTGCTCAGGCCATGATAAAAATGTATACCTCTAATTATCGAAAATAGAGCTGTCTCTCCTCTTTTTCTCTGCTTCCAGTTGGCTGAAGAGCTGATACACCAGAGCTGGATTGATGAAGTCAAAGAACTGGTTGACCTCTTCTCCAAGCCTCATTTTAAGGTGAAAAGTGTTGTTTCCCTCCATGGTTACGTGTTCCCGCAGCACACACGTGTACTGACCTCAAAGCCCAGTCCTGCCCATGTCCAGTCAAAATCAATCATTTCTAACGAATACAGACATCAAAAAAAGTGGTTTTGTATTTTGGGTTAAATGCAGGTTTGGTTCTTTGAATGTTAGCAAAGAGACTCATACCACTCTTATTCATGTCTGTAAAAAACATACCAAGTGACAGCTAGTGGGTGAAGAAACGGAAAGAAATACAAAGAAATTAAAATTTGTTTGTTTCTTTACGTTTTTTAAATATCGCTTTAATGGAGATCATATAAAGGGACCTTGAATTACAGGCTGCGAGCTAATTTTGATTGATCATTCAGTTTGTCCAACTGTAGAGGTAACTTTTCTGACACCTCCTGCTTGAAACTCAAGGAGTCAGAAGGATCATGAGGCCCCACTTTAACAGTGTGAGTTCACACTGAAAATCAAGATCAAGAGAGCTTTTGCCCCTAAGAGTCACATGATCAGCTCCGTTCATCTTCATGCATGCAACTACCATCAAGTCGGATTCTCCTGTTCTTGACACAAAAGCTACTCTGTCTACAACTTACAGGTCACAATGATTAGACAAATTAAATAATAAAATCAAAATCGGCACATGATCTGTCATTCAACTATCTATTTTAACAAATGGGATATTGAAAAAGGAACACATTTTCATTTATTTCTTTTCATTTCAAAAAGGAAAAAAAAAGAAAATGCTTTGTTTTTCAATGTTTTGTAGTTTGATTCAAGATTAAATATCATCTGAATGAAGGATGCATGGATTTCAACCAAACAGCAGCCTCTTGCATTGAATAATGCAACAAAAACATGCAGTTCCTCGATTGCTTACTTGAGACTTGCTCTGAAGTTAAAAAAAAAACAAACAAACAACAAAAACCTTTGTCTACAATTAGAGAGACAGTTTTTTCACCAGAAAAACATGTTGACTGCCTGATACATTTTGTCTTTAATTATCAATCAAGAGAACTAACTGCTGTGGCATCCCACTACAACATCTATAATTCTAAAACAAGCAGTGACTCCTGTCTAAAATTTTTGAAGCCTGTGTATATGTCCTAAAGACCGCAGTTCTTCGAGTTTCCACTTGAGGCAGGCTGCAAAAACACAGAAACCACATGCACACCCAGCCAAAAAAGACAATTATTACAGAAACAGAAAACATGTTTGCACCTGATTTAAAAAACACAGTTTGGGTTTGAACAACTAATGGCAATATTGGCAGAAGAAACTCAAATTTTTTTGACAACTTGTTATTTTTGTAGTTATTAAGCTTATAAGTTTTTTTCCATAAAAGGGTGATAGGTGGGCACCATAGACTGTAAAATACATGGACGTAGTGTTCTCAGAGTCACCCATTCGTTTCTGATACAGAGTTTTGAAGTTCATTGTAGGCCAAGCCATAGTGAAAACATTGGACTCATCCTCATTTTGTCCCAGTTAGGAAAAAGAGATGAGCCGTTAGTGTCTTTGCAGACAACTACAGGGAGCCCACCTGTCAGTCAAGTCAGCCATGCCCTTAAAGGGCAAAGGTATGTAAGTTTTAGAACTTCTCCTTTGATGCATCAAAATGCATAATTGAGGTTGAAAGTTTATTTTTATTTAGTTTGTTCTTTAATTTTCTGTCTCTGGATGATTTATCTGCAAAACTTAAGCTAACCGCACAGACTTTGATTTGACGTTACCTCACATCCCTTGAGCACAAAGCACATGAAGACCCTGTTTTATGCCGACACAGCTGTACTGCACAGAGTTAAGTTTTGTCACTGAAGCAGATCCAATGGTTGCGGTTCACATGGATCATTTATGAAGCAAAAATGTAATCCACTCGGAAGATGTTGTTTTGGTTCCTTCGCCTCCATTGCCTAAGCAGATCATTATAATGTAAAAAGTACCTCATGAATGGTGTGGTAACATGTTCAGCCATTCTTCTCCACATAGCAAACACTGGAATTGTAATCGGAGGAGCTAATTTCCATGCAGTCATGCTTCATCTGAGTTATTCTGAAGCTGTTAAGGCGACTGAACACTGGGGCTCAAACACACATCAAATGTCTCGTAGTCTTCTGTTTCCTACATTTAGGCTTGTATATGGGTCACACAAAGCGACAAGTTTATTCAAGTGTAAATTTTATTCAAATTGATTTCACCTCATCACTTTGCCCGCTGAGAGGTGCTGACATCTTTTAACCACACTGGCACTGAAGCTAATCTACTCCCTGGTTCTGTTTATTAGTGTTCACTCATGCAGAGGCCCAGACTACTCACAGGTTTCCTTTTTTCTGATCTGCTGACAGTCGTATTTCAGACACACACACACACACACACACACTGGAGGGTTTTCCAGTGAGCTTTAGGGTTTCTTAATGAGGAGCCGAGACCTGCAGAGAACCAACAGGTTTGTTTAAACAGTTTTAACGACCTGTTTGTTCTTGGCCCTGGTGCAGGAGCTCACACATACTTATAAGAGACTCCAGGTTTAATATCTGTAAATGAATGTTTGTTTTTGAAAATCTGTCTCTAAAAGTGGCCAGAGACACATTGCTCACGCGCTGGCAGCTCTTAAGTAGATCAACTGTTGACGGACACGGGGATAACAAGTAGACTAACTGACAGATGGATTGGCTGATTGTTAAAATTACTTTGATGAGCAGATGTTCCCCACCCTCGTCTCGTGCTTTTTTTATTACAGTAAATTCTCTTTTTCCAAATTGTACTTTTCTCCAGGCTCTCAGCAAGATATCCAGCATATTGTTTTTCTGCAAACAAACCTGCAGTTCACTTTGCCAAAGCTAACATATGCCGAACTTAGATGAACTGTCTGGGCAATGATAGTGAGTCATATATCACTTCACAGCCACGCTTTAGAGGAGAATATTTCTCTCAAACGTGTGCGATGTTTGAGCAGAGCCAGTGAGACTGTAGACAGGAGAAGCAGGAGTGTGGGGGGTTGCTTTCAGGTGGCCCACAGGCTGGCAGGACATTTGAAATTGAAATTGAGTTTGGCATTTTGGCACAGGCAAAAGTTGATTTTTTTTCTCTCTCTCTCTGAAGAAAGTGCTGTATTTGGAATCTGTCCCTGTATTGAGTTTTACACATACCAGACAAACCTGTAAAGACTTAACACCATCTCATTCACCATCCATGTATTGTCTTTTATTATTCATGTATGGTAAACAAAAGCAAATACCTCTTACCCTGGGGTTCAGGGTCGGATACATGTCAGGATGTTTTCCACCTGAATGTAGAATAACTTTAAAGTGGAAATGAAAAGTACAATTTTTGGCACTGGTATTGCTCCAGTACACATGGAAAAAGATCCTCTCTGAAATCAGTTATTTAAAAAAATAGTTTAAACTACAGATATGACCTGTGTCATAATTACACCTCGCTAGCAAGCCACCTTATGTTCCAAGTTTTTTTTACAATAATATTTGCTTGGACCCAATCTAGTAAATATTGTTAATTCAGTTGGCTGTTTCAACTTTAACAATCTTCTCCTGCTGTCTTCACAGAGTCTCCTGTTGGTGCATGATGTTGTTGCTCAGAAAGACTACGAGCCCACGCTGCCCCCTGTGCCCGAAGACATCCTAGACAGCGATGAAGATACCGTCAAAATTGTCAGTTTGGTCAAAACCAAAGAGCCCCTGGTCAGTAAACGTCTTTTGTTTAAATGTCCAAAATGTATCTCAATTATTTACAGTTTTGTAAAAAAAAAAAAAAAAAAAGGGGGCAGGGGAGCAGCTTAGGTCATGATTGCACCCCTTCCACTGTGCCACATACACAGCACCCCGAGTGAGGTCTCCTTGTCATTCCAGAAATGGTGAAAGGACCATCAGGACTGTCATGGTTTAATTTTTTCTCATCAAAAAAATCAACTTTTCCTCCACCTTTCAATGTCCCATCTTTGTTGCTCTCCTTCAAGGTCCATTCTGCCAATTTTGTGGCATCGAAGAAGAGGAGGCTTTGGAACAGAATTTGTTTTATTTTGTACTGCAGTCGGTGCCAGAAGCAGCGTTAAGATCAAATACAGGAGAAGTAGAAAAGTCTCAAGTGGAAGATGATGAAGAAAAAGAAATCAGGAATTTATGGCATGTGGACTCATGAGGTTTATTAGTACAAAGTAAAACCCTCTCGTGGTCTGCATTTATGAATAAATAGATGAGATAAATAGATCTTCCTATAACAAGCTATTAAACATGTTAATGGAGGGTATGCACATGACATCACAGCAAGCAGAGGTCTGTGGGTTACGCCAACTGAGTGTCAGAGAGTGGGGAGTGGTCAAAAGTGGCAGTGTTGGCTTGAATACCATCTAAACTTATGAACAACATCAAAAAATGGGGAGAGACTGTTGTGTTGATTGTTCTAAAAGCAGTCTGGGCTTTCTTTTCACAGGCTACTGAAAAGAAAAAAGAAGCAGATGGATCGCTGCAATTTGTAGAAAAAACTGGAATTGAAATGTTTGTAAAGCAAGACTGACAAACACAAGTAATATTATGCAAACTGTCAAGAGATTGTTTAATGAAAAGCATCCAAATAGTTTTGACACAAATGTCAGATATGCTTATGTCTCACTTTCCAACCTTTGACATGAAAACTGTGTGAGGAAATAGATGAAAGAGATAAGACCAGATGCACTGTGAAGTCTTGGTTTAGAATAACAATGTAACACAAATTAACATCTGCGAAATGTGTCAAACTACTCTTTTGAATGAGAAACATACCAGACAACAGTCCATAAGCAGTTTTCAGTGATTTTGAGCTTTTTATAAATGATCAGTAGTTTCCTCATCATAAACTACATTCATAAGGGATTATTTTCACCTGGTGACCTCTGATATTTTTTAATAATTTAAAAGACTTTTAAATCCCTCAAAAATTGACCATGTGTGTAATTTATAAAGTAAAAGTCCAGGGCATTCACTTACCATTTTTTGAGACGCACATTGGTCCTCTGATAATAGTTATCGAGTCTAAATTGACATCTCTGTAATTTCTGGTGGTAATATCTTTTGAGAAGGTGCCTGTGACTATTTCTGACCATTTTCTGGCCAGAAATCATTCAGACAGCATTGGCTAAGGGAAAGTTTTTAACAGCACTTTTGTTAGACACAAGATAGAAGGAGACTCGCTTTGTACCCCTGTGTCACTGGTAAATTGACTATAGTAAATGTTAGGATACACATGTTTGTGGATTACTTGTTCTTTGGTAGCTCATAATGATCAATGTTGAGTCCAACTGTCTCTAATTCCATGTCATATCCCACTTTTTCCAGTCTTGCTATGTTTACCACGACACTCCACAATGTTGAGTGAGGTTTGTTTTGCCACTCAGTCCAACCAAGATGAGGGTGTACCAGAGGGGGTGTGATCGCTCTATTTTGCTTTAGGAATTAACTTTCAAAAATGAAGTGAAATGATACTCACTTGATTTTCTCTGCCTGCCCCAAGTGGACACTTAAGAAACTGCAGTTTTTGCTCTTCCACATTGACTCCATTTTTAACTCCACAGCTGTTTGATGAGACCACGTTAAGGCTCTTAAAGAAGTACAACTGTGTTTACTCCATGTAAACCTGTTTCTGATTTGGTCGACCTTGTTCTCTAATGTGCATGTAACATACATAAATGCAGTTATTTGGGGAATGGCAACCATGTAACAAGGCAACTATACTGATATGAGGAATTTGTACCACCACAGTTCATGACACGCACAGGCAGCTCCAAGCAGTAAACATATCTTGTTGTTTTTTCTTTGCTCTAGTGGTTGGATTTATGTCATGCTGTCAAAGAGCGTGACTGCTCGAGTCGTGTACGCCAAAGTGTAGCAGCTCTCCTGATCTTGAACTGACACGAAACATAAGAAAGGCAGCAGCCTGCAGCAGCCTGGATCACCTCTGTGTCTGGACCGCTGCTGCTCTCGTTCCTCAAGAATTTACAGAGTCAATTCTTCCACAGCTTTGATGCTGTATATCTGTTTTAAAGCATAGTTTTGTCATTGATGTGTGTGTGTGCGCGCACGCAATTGTGTGTGTGTGTGTGCACATCCATCACATTAAAATGGATTGGGATAATTTCTCTACTGTTTCATATGTAAATCCATTTGATTCAAAGGTCATAAATCATGGCTCATTTTCTTGATACTACCTGACTGATCTGTCTGATTCCACCTTAATTTGGGCCATTGTCCCTTATTTCTTCAAATTTCCTGGATCACCAGAAACTGGGCTGGAAACTAATCAAAGTACAAAGACTATATACTTCTGCCAAGGAAGCCAAATCCTTAAATTTGCTATTTTAGTATTAAAAAAACATTGGAGATATGTTGACCTGCATCTGGTTCAAGGTGTCCATTAAATTCATGCAGTGATGGACAGATGTGAAGTGCATGACAGACTGTTTTCCACTCAAACGGGTCCAGTCGTTCATTAGAATATATCAGAAATAATCAGAAATGCCCTCACGCACAAAGTTACAATTCCTTTATTCCTGGATCCACATCAACAGTGTAAGCATGCATTTCTCAGCATGTGACTTCAGTTTTCCATCATATTCAACTGAAAATTCAGAGATATCCTGTTCATAGAAAGAGAGGGAGAGACCACCATAAGCCCTGCAGTAAGATAAGTTTCATCTTCATTACCTAAAATATGATTTGATAGAATATGAGTGTAATTAACTCAGTGCTGGGACGTACATGCCTGTGTGTCAGTGTTTGGGCCTTCAGAGGGGATTGTGCACAGGACCAATAATGGAGAACATACTTTTGTATTGATCCCAAAACTAGATTGGACAGTGCGCTGACCTGTTTCTGACACGGTCTCTCTGATTGATCCAACATGCTCCAGTTTTCCAGACAACAGGGTTACACTCGAGCATGAGCTGATTGTAGTCCACAACATAAGATGCTCTTTCCATTGCGATTTGCCTCACATCAATAACATCTGTTGAAAATAATGCTGATTTGGTTAACCTTTTCCAGCACTTTGTGTTTTACATGAAGGCAGCTGGCTGAACGGCCCCGTCCCACACAAATAAGCTTCTCTGGACTGAAGTGACTCTGGATGTCTGGACTGTAATGCATTCAACATGTTATTTCTACTGACCATAACTTCAACTCTCTTTTCTCTATTTATTTATCAATCTGCAATTCAACAATCCCCCTCCTCAAGGGGGCAACGATTAAGAAGGATAAATGCACAGGGGCCATTGTTGTGGCAAGAATCATGAAAGGAGGTGCAGCTCATAAAAGTGGTGAGCTAATAAACTTTGTCATTACTGTCAGGTCCACTTTACATTTCCTGATGAAGACTTAACTGTCTGTTAAATTTCTATTCAGGCCTGATCCATGAAGGAGATGAGCTCAAAGAGCTGAATGGTGTCTCTCTGGAGCATAAGAAGCCAAAAGAAATCCTTCCTCTGCTGGTTAGTGTCACCTTTTACCATCAGTTCTGTCTGTTTCGCTCCCTATGGTGTCTTATTTTTGAAACAAGTCACAGGCACAGAGATTTGATTTCATCTTAATCATCTCCACCAACAGCTGAGGAGACAAAGTACTTACAGGAGGAAGCGTTTCATTTTGACTTGATTTGGGATAAACTGCAGAGCCTATGGTCATGACTTTAAATGTGCCAGATACATTTGGCAAGGGTATAGCTGATGACAAGTGTTCAATATTTAACATCATAATTTTATCATATTAAATTGTGACAGCTGGGATAGGTTCCAGCTACACTGCAAAAACTGAAATCCAAGCAAGTCATCATGCCTTATTTTTGTAAAATTTGTCTTATTATTCTTGATTTGAGCCACATTCACCAGACTAGGTCATAAAAAATGTCCCATTTCAAGTTTTTTAAATACAGAAAAGAGGTCTGATTGATTGTAACAAGTCCAAAAAAATCTGCCAGTGGGACAGGAAAAAAGTTTCTTGTTTTAAAACATCTTTCTTATTTCAAGAAACTTCTTGAATAAATATTTTGTATCCCTTTGGTAGATTTTTTGACTTGTTACAAGCAATTCAGACCTCATTTGTATCTTTAAATAACTTGAAATAAGATATTTTATGACCAAGACCATTTTTACTATAAATAAGACATAATGACTTGCTCAGATTTCAGTTTTTGCAGTGTACCTGCAACACTGAACAAGATAAGCAGCAGAAAATTAATGAATAAATGAAATTGTGTTTTTTGAGCTTCAGTCGCGGTTTATTTAGTTGAGATAATGCTCATTAAACAACATTCAACTGTATGTGTCAGTATGATTACGTAGGAATTAGCTTAATTTCATTTGTCGTTTTAAGACAGGTACAATCACGGAAATGAAACAAAGTTAATGTCATCAAGGAACAACTTTATTCGGCTGCTGGGAGTTTTGGTAAAATCAAATCTATATCTTTCATTATATTTGAAATTATGCAGAGGAAAATTAGATTATCACTCATCTTGTACAGCAATGTGAAGCTGAAGTCAGGCAAAGATTTAAAAAAGGAAAGCAAGGCAAATGAAATAATGTACATGAATTTATAAAATGATGAAAGAAAATAGAAATATGGAAAGAGAAAAGTTAGAAAGAAAGTAAGAAAAAAGTAAAATTATGAAAAGGGTATGAAAGGAAGGAGAAAGAAAGGATTAAATAAAAAGAACTGTTGCTTTTTTATGAAAGACAAAGAAAAAGAAAAAGAGAAGAAAAACATGATTGGAAGAGAGGTGAGGGAGAAAGAACAAAGAAAGTTAGAGAGCAAGGGTTAAAAAAGAAAGAAAAAAAGGAACTTGAAAGAAATTTAAGGAGCAGGTCGCCCATTTTCTTGGTATCAAACCAAGGAAATCATTGAAAACAGACACACTATAAGTTAAAATCAAACTGTACTTCTAAGTATCCATCTTTTATCAAACTACCATTGAGAAAAAAAAGTGTGACGAAAGAGTATTTCCAAATCCTTTCAGCTCATCCTTGTATCATCCTCATGCAGGCTCATTCTCACGGGGAAGTTAAGTTCAAAATCATCCCGGCCTCCTTCAAGAAAGACATGTCACCAAAGAGGAAGAAGGTACTGTCAGCCTTCACTGTACATACTGTTTATGAAAGCATGTAGAAGTCAGTCCACATGGAGATGAAATCAGAGGTATTTCATGTGTTTGCCACAATGTGGTCATTACAGCAACATGATGTCAAGACATAAATCCAAACAGCACAATTTAAATCATTTTATGATCTGGAGATGTTTTAGCCTACGCACAGATCATGTTTGGCTGCAACAACACTTCAGCAACATTTAAACTATTCACCTTGTGTGGAAACATTCACGTCCCATAATCCTCTTTGTTTAGGACAGCTCCATAACAAACATGAAGTGGATGTCCAAGATGTTGGGAACAGTCTGTGCAGGGAGCATTTGAAAGTGATTATGACAAATTATCTTTTTCATGGTGCTCGTTTCTCATTTCTGACACCAGCATATGTTAAAATGCACTGGACAGAGCTGTCGTGTCCATCGCCAGACACAGACAAGGTTTACAAAGGGGAGGCTGGATAGGCAGATAAAATGTGTTTTTCTTTGTCAGCTGAAAGCAGAAACAGCAAACTCTTTCTCCTCACAGCTGTTTTTGAAGGCTTTGTTTGACTATGACCCAAGTGAGGATCCTGCAGCTCCCTGTAAGGATGCAGCTGTAGCTTTCAAACGAGGCGACATCCTGCAGATTGTCAGCATGGAGGACGACACCTGGTGGCAGGCGTGCCACTTCGGGGACGGCAGCACTCAGACAGGACTTATCCCCTCCAAGCACCTTCATGAAAGGTGGTTAATCTCACTTATATGAAGCCTTTTGAAACATTTTATATAAGCTGTGTTTTAGTTTAGTTTTGTTCTGTTTGTCTATCCGCAGGAGAGTCGCACTGCAGCGACCTAAAGCCCTGTTCAAGCCTCGACGAGTCAAACCACCAGGTGATGCGCAAACCCATAAAACCAGCCCACCTGAAAGGAATAAAAGCTTTTAACACATGCCAATAAACACATTTGAGGTCCTTTAGTGCTGAGCTGAGAGGTGACAGGTCATGTCTGAAGATCACGGTCATGGTTGAGCTCTGCTGCCCTGCTGTTGTACTCACCGCTGTTGTTTTCTCCACATGCTGCACAGATGAGGGGGAAGG
>RPOG01002874.1:0-78224 GCA_008086565.1 Thalassoma bifasciatum
TCATTTCCGAGGCCAAAGATGTTCTAAACTTCTGCCTCTGCAAAAGAAAACCCATTAAAATGTTCTGAAACAGTGTTTTAGTCAGTCACTCTGTGGTTTCTGGTGCCACTTTGCCTGCAGCTCTTACACCCAAGAGGTACAGTTTGTGTGTGAATTGTCCGTCTTACCTCCAGGGATGCAGGGTTTGTAAGGGACTGCAAGGACTGCAGGGGCTGCATGGGCTCAGGAGGGTGGGGCTCTGACACGTGGGCGACAAACTGCAAGGCAAAGATATGTTGGCATGGATTAGATAACTGACTCAGCACATGAGTACATTGGCATCTGTAATCAGTCAGCAGCACAGCTTTGGTAGAGAGCGAGAAGTTGAAGGCTGCCCCTGATTGGCTTACGTCAGAAGCTGATGGTGACAGACACTCAATAGATGACTGCAGGGTGATGCTGCTACTGCTGACACCGTCTGGTACAGGGTGGATTTATGTGAAACTTGGTGCAAATTGGAAAAACTTCCAACATAGACAGTTTGAGGCCAATAGAGCTTCATAAGTATTTGTAATGGGACTTGACCAACACATGAAATCTGATAATGACTGATGTTTGTGTACACAAGAGCTGTTCTATATCCATTGTTTGCATCTCAAGTTTTTTTTCCTCTTACAATATTGGCAGCTACCGGTATCATCTGTAAATGTATCGGGAAATTTTTCCGTAAATCTGCACTTAAGTTCCTTAAATCACCAGAGTATTGTACTCCAGGTTTGTATCCACCAAACACACTCAGAAAGAAATTCTCAGACAATATGTTTTACAGCAAATACAATCCAATGTTTCTTTTTTTTCCCCCCATACTGTTTTGTATCAGAATATGCATGCTCAGCCTCCCTCACGATGCTGACCCAGCATTCAAGCTGCTTTTATTATTGATTTCCCTGCTCTGATGTAGGCTCTGCCTTGTGGGCTCCACACTGCTCACACTATTGTCTCAGTGCTGCAGAGGCTTCTCAGTGCTAAACACAGCTACGGCTACCAAAGCACTAATGAAGTGTTGTCATAGTAATGCAGGGAGGATGGTTGGAAAAACACGTCCTAGCACAAAGACTCGACATCCTGTTGTGTTGGCTTATAATTAAACAACACATGAAACTCATTACACTATGTTTCATCTTGACACATTTTCTCCTTCAGCCCTCTAAACTGAAGCCCTCAGGGGTGCTTGATTGGGTAATAAGCCCTCATTTCCATTTCCTATTGCCATCTTGACAGCACTCCTGTCCTGTGTGTAAATTGAGGAGAAAAGCTCAGGTTGACCCATCAATGACATTTATACAGAACATCTGATGTGGCTGAAGAACAGTTTTTACTGCAACAATAACAAACATGGTACGAGATCTTAATTCAAACCCAAAACTCTACTTACACAAAGTTCTTTTTTACTTTAAAAGTGCACCTCATTTCATTATTCTTGTGAAAATCCCAAGGAAAATAAATGTTGAAACAGAAAACTATTTTTAATAGGCTCTCTGAAGTATGTTTGCATAAGCAAGCAGGCACAAGCAAATAAAGTGTATCCCTAAAAACCGAGGTACCTGAGCATATCTATGAATCAAGGTTCTGTGTCACATCCGTTCTTTTTACTGAGACTTTTTAAACAAAAAACAAGATCTTAAATCTTCTGTTATGTACTTTTAGAGAAACCTTGTATTGTATCTTACAAAGAACAGTTGTTTCTAGGTAGATGTGAACTTTACACGAAAATTCCCTGAAACAAATAAACCTGAATACAAACGTGCCATGCTTTATTGTTTTGCACTCTTGACCAGGAAATCTGTTGCTTTGTGTTGTCAAGCCAATACTTGTGTGTGTCCATCAACAGCATCCACTAAAGTCTTAAACCCCTCCCTGTGTGTGAGTGTGAAACCTCCTCTGTATCTCTGCGCGGGAGCAGCTACAGCGAGAGCCTAAAAATGAAAATGAAACACAAACAGCACATGCTCTACTGAGATGATGCACGGAGGAGGCAGATGGATGGATCAGAGAAAGTGTGCATGTGTGCAGGAAGCTCCTACGCCTTATGGATGGATCAGTATCTAATGGGCAGCAGGTAGCCCCCTTACCCCCCCACCTGCCTCCTCCTCCCCAGGAGAGATGAGGCTACAATCACTGTGGAGGACGAGTGGGCGGATGTAAGACTGCAGCCATGTCCTTTTGATGGAAACAGGATTCATAGGTTGACAATTAGATGAAAATAAAATACATCTCCTTAAAACTGTGCTCTGCTTGGCCCTGCAGGCGGGAGTGTGTGATTCATGCTGGAACCGAGGAGTGAAGATACCACCATGTGAGGTTAAAAAAAGAGAAGACAAAAGAGCTGGGAAACAACAAAACCCCATCACATTTAGAGAGGAGATGCACCTAATGAAACAAAGGGGCAAATGGTGAAAGGCGAATTGGTGATGATGTTTCAAAAGTAACACATGGGAACCAAAATAACTCAACTTCCTCATAATGAAAGGGTCAATATTTAGACATGTGAAGTGCAGTAAAACAACAATTCAATATTAAAAAACACCACAGGAAAGAAATAAAGAAATTATATTTATTTCTAACTATGCACCTGATGAGACACCTGTGACTTCTGTGTTTTTTTTCTGTGCACTCCAGTCTTCAAAACAAAAACAGAAGCTGAAAACTGAAGCTGTACACTTGTTAAGAAAGCCACAAGCTGATGTCATCACCCTGAGAGAGAACACGAGGGTTTTTATAGCCTCTACAGTATACTCTGCCGGTTTCACAGCTTTCAACAACACATGCAAAAGTCTTTGTTTACACTCGACTTGTCATGACCAAATAGAGCACAAACACCTGCCCGTTACATTTCAGTCACTTCACTCTCAGAACAACTTTAAAGACAAGAGCAGCACAAGAAAACATGTGTTGGCAGATGATGTAAATAAACAAAGAACTTACTCCAGAGTCAGAGAGGGGATCTTCAGTTTATCTCGCCGAGACTTCATACTTGCTGAGCACCAGGCGGAGGCTTCATGTACTCGGTCTCAGATCCGGCTTGCAGCCACTCATCGCTGCGGTTGGGGACTAAAAATAACCCGGTTCACGGAGTATCGTTTACCGGCAGCTTCAGCGGATTCCGTAGAGGTTTTTTCCGCTTGAGTAGATGCGATAAAACGCAACTGGATTTAGATGAAATGACGCGCCGCTATAAGGTTGTTGCGCGTTTCGCCTCCCGTCTGTCTCCAAGGCGCAGCAGTGAGCGAGTGGCACAGGAGCGAGGGAGCGACGGGTCACCGCTAACCTCCATGTGACTGGTGGGGAAGCAGGGAAGGAGGGAGGGAGAGGAAAAGGGGGAGTCGATAGCAGGAGGAGGAGGAGCAGAGGTGGGGGGGCATCAACACGGGGGTTGGTGACTGTCAGTGGAGGTTAGGTTGAGTGAAGATGTGGATAAAATTGAGGAGAAGGAGTTCAGATGTATGATGGAAAACATAATCATTACTTTCAAAAACAAGAATTTTTTTTGTTTGTTTTTTTCAATTACTACAGTATGAAAACATTCTTGTTTTGAAAGTGTTTCCTCTTGTGGCCCCATATGAAGTTTCCGCGTAAAACCACAACAACGAGGCTGCGAAGAAAAGTTTGCTCCTTTCACTGCACAAAGTCAGCCATCAAAAGCAAGGGGGAAAAAAAACATAATTCAAAAGTGAGAATAAGTTATTTTACTTGAACTGAGCAAAATATTCTGCCAACAGAACAAGAACATTTGGCATATCCAACCTCTATTAACTCAGGAATATCTTAAATGAGTGTATTCTCACTAATAACACGTGCATTTTTATGATCAAATACAAAATATGAGGCGACTTTTCTCACTATCACATAATGATACACTAGAAAAAAACCCACCCTTATAATAAGTTTAAAAAATTAATACATGATACTTCTGCAATAAGCAAGTAATAAGCAAAAAGAATCTGCCAATGGAAGAAGTGGAAAATTCTCTTGATAAGACATTTCTATATGCCACATCAGATTTACACTATAGAGATCTCGAAAACAGCTGGTGAAACTCATTATAGTCATATTTTCTTGTATTGAAATTTTTTGTGCCTCTTAATAAGCTTCTCATAAGCTGCAGATATAAAGTTTTTTTCTCAAATCAAGCTGAGTCCATTTCCTGAAACAAGATGATTTATCTTTTACATATAACTCAGCAGCTTCAAAACCTTATGAAAAATAATGAGAGCTTGTTCCAACTGAGAATTTACATGAATAAAGATATATGTAAGACCATTTTACTTAACAAGATAATCAAGATGACCCATCTAGAGGAAAGTTGTAGTATCTAACTGAAGTGTTTTCCTTTAGGTAACTTGCTCTGATGTTGAGTGTGATGAGATATTTTGATTAGACATTAGAAGAATATACTTGTTAAGTTGTTGAGTATTTGCAGTCTGCGTCATAAAGAAACCTTCTGCTCCTCAGTGCACTGATATCAAACCAAGCTGCTGAACGTGAGGAGGTTGGGGAATACCTCCTCTGTGACAGCTGCCACACACAAACCGTTTCTCACTCTCTGTAGTGCACTAACTATGTGTGCGCGCGCGCGTGTGCGTGCATGAGGGGGGGGGTGTAGCTCTGCCTTTCCTTCTTCACTGTGATGCAGGAAGCCATTAATTGCACAGACAGTCGATTTCCCCAAGAGGAGGCAGTGTTTGTGTGTGTGTGTGTGTGTGTGTTTGTGTAAGTGTGTACACACGTGCAGCCACCGTGAACGCGCAGTTAAATCACATTACAGCGCGTCTGTGGTTTTTTTCTTTCTTTCTTTCTTTCTTTCTTTTTTTTTTTTTTGAGGCTCCTCGGGACTGTCAGGGCGGGCACGTGCGGATGTGAGGTCTGAGCACGTTTCTGCAGCGCGCATCAAAGATTTCTGCCAGCCTGCGTGGGAGTGTATAAGGCCTACGTGTGTGTTAATGGATGTGTGCGTGTAAAAGTTCATGCTGGATTGTCATTTTTCTTTGTACTGACAGTGCAGGTGGGTGTGTGCTTGTGTGTAATGTCCGGTAATTGCGTACTTGAAAGTTAATTTGTGGTCTGTGTGTGTGTGTGTGTGTGTGTGTGTGTGTGTGTATGTGTGATGTTCTGTCACTTGTTGCACCTTAATTTGTTTCTATGGAATTCCTGCATCTCCAACAGCAACAGGTGACAGCGAGGACACCAGTGTCTTCTTGGTTGCGAGGAAACTGCTGATAGTCTTCTTGGTTACAAGGACATGAGCTTGAAACAAGCACAGTGCTGGTCAAAGGAGATGGAGGCTGTTTTCAACACGACAGATTTGGCCATAATATGTGTGTGTGAACCAAGTGACAACTTCTGTTCTAAATATATGTAGCAGTGCTAAAAGTGCTAAAACCTACAGTTCGTCAAGTGTCCCCCTGAGGCTGACCCCAGAGGTAAAGGAAACCACCAAATAGAAATAAACATGTTTACAGCCTGGCTTAAAAAGAATGAACTCAGTCTGAACAGGTAGTATCTCTAATTAACATTTTTGTTAATTTTGAAGATATTAAGATGACATGTTTGCCAAATCAGAGGCAGAGCTCCCTTCACTGACAAATGAGCACCCTATAGCTGTCCGTGCACTTCATGAGTACACTGTGTACTTAACAGAGCAGAGCACAAAGTCTTACAAGGTCTAACATTGTACCAAATCAAACACTGTGGCTTCTCACTGACTGAAAATTATGATCCCATTTCACTAAGGTTTTGTTCTTCATTAAATACAACCATCATACCATCCATTCCTCTTCCTTCCTGTAGCCACAATGGCGACCAATAAGAGTAAGAGGTGTCTAGCTTTTTGCAATTAAGTTTTGACTGTTTTGAGTGAGAAATCGAAGTTTGCTGCATTTTTCCAAACTGTTAGTGTGAACGCACCTACTGGACATACTTGTTGCTCTAAACCCAACATTTGTGTTTAGTCTTGCTGTTCCTCAGTTGTTTTATTGTATTATTGTGTGTTTCCTCGTTAAGTTTTGTTTCATCTTTTGCCTTTTGTTTTGTAGATCTTCCCAGCTCTGCACAGGGTCCTCCTCCATTGTTGCCTAATGTGACAAACTATATCCCAGGTTTGCACAGTCGTCTGCAAAACAGGTCCTTTTGTCAGACTAAAAACATTCACAGTTTCTGATTATTTGGTTCTTTTGTGAATGGATGCATTAGTTTTACAAACTACAGTTACAGTCTTTTGAGAGCTAATAGCTGTCTTACATTTCTCAATTGAAAATACTTGTAATCCAGATGCATACCTGCTGACAGGAGTCAGTGCCCTTTTTCCCACTTGAACTTAAAATAGCTTCTGTCTCATGAATGATGCCTCTTGATCACGAGAAGAATGAGGAATGCAACATTGTTTTTTCTCTGCATCTGGATTCACCTGTTGAACCTCATTATCCAAGAAGGAGACTCATGTACACACATGTGTATGGTGTTACCTGGGAGGAAAATGAGTGGAGGGTGGCAGAGGGGGCTTTCCAACCCTGATTGCTTGGCAATTGTTCTTTAGAGCAGCAGCATTTAATAGGTGAGTCCAATTCTCTGTTACCATGGCGATGTGGGCTCCCCTCCTCCTCGTCCTTTGCCATCGGTCTGTTGGTGTCCTCCTGTCTCTGCTGTGTGAGATGAAGCTCAGCTAAATTATGTAGCAATCAATGAACAGCAAACAAAGTCAGAGTTAGGTACCAGAGCTGAGTATGCTTTAGTTCTGTTGTTGACATTTGTTCATTTTTGTTTTGATGCTTTCAAAACAAAAAGAACAGGATAAATAATCCTATAAGGGCTGTGACAAAGGCTTGCAGTATTGTCTGAACAGCTCTCCAGAATAGTTTCTTTTTAAATCACAAAAAGGGGAGAAACATAAATACACAGTGAAGACACTAAATGTGGTTCAGAGCAGCTTATGACCTGTTAACCATTTTCTTGTTGAATATTTGCAAATACTGCAATGACAAAAACCACAAACAAGTGCTCCAAATAGTAGCAAAATTGTAGTTATTTTCCTTTACCCCATAACACCTTTTGGATCAGCTGGTCTTAATGTAGCATCATTAGAGTCATATGAGGAGCTTTTTGAATAAACCAGCTCCTTACAAGGTTTGTTTACCAAACTATTGGCACATCACCACTTTGTTTAAGGACAATCATGGATCTGCAAACAGATTTGTAGACGTGTGATAATTATTGTCAAATCTATACAGACAAGTGCAGCCTACTTTCAAAGGGTTCATCTTGTTTGTTGTTATAGTTTTGTTGGGGCCATATACTATGCATATGGCACAAAACAAGTGGTATGGAGTTTTTCTCTGGACAGTGTGACTCAGACAAGAAAAATAGCACACAGATTGAGGCTCACACATATCTAAAACTCACCCACAGATACAGAAGGCTTCAATAACAAAAAAGAGAGGTAGGGCAGGCAGGGATGGCTGAGCACCAAAACCCAGGGAAACGTGAGGTGAGACATTGTTTTAGTCACTGTTGCTAAAAAAGAAGAGGAAAAGAGCAAGAGAGGGATGCTACGAGTATGGCTTATAACTCCCGCACACATCACATGGTTGTTGTTAAGTAGAGTAAGTCAACGGTGGTACAAGGGAAGCTTGAAAACCGGCATTATCAGTCAGATCTCTGCAGGTAGAGGAAAAGAGGTGAAACCCTCCAATCTACAAAGAAATCCCAAAACAGGATAGAGCACTCTGTTTTAGTGCCATTAAACTGAAGCCTTGAGCAAATGTCTGAGCCTACAAATACACACAAATGATGGACTGCAGATGATTCCCTTGATGACATTACAAGGGCTCCAGCCTCTCAGCAGAGCCTCGGAAAGCACATAACCTGAGTCCTTGATTTATTTCTTCACTCACTCTATTATTGATCTCCTGAAGCCAGGTCTGTGGTGTATTCACTGCAAATGTACCACAGAGATCGCTCCAGTGTTTGATTTACTTGAAGCTAAATAGATCATGCAAAAATGGATGCTGCAATGATACTTTGATTAGATTAAAAGATGAAAAATATGTAAGGCTTTGTAATAAAACTTGGGTAATATAACAGGAAGGCTGCACTCCTGTTGCACGTAATACTATGCAAGAGACTCACAAGGAAAGCAATCTCATTAAAGTGTGATGAAGGAAATGAGAAAATAACATCACAGGGGAAGGAAGCAGCAATAAGTAGGAGCATGTGAGGCTGAATGTGTGTGTATGTCTGAGTTGGTGTGTCATCACGTGTCAGTGGCAGTTTAACTGACTTGCATTGTACAGTTTATTCCACAAGATGGCACAAAAATACAGTTCATTGATTTAAAGTATCTCACAGAAAAGTAAAGCTGACCTGTGTCACGGTATCTTGAGAAGATCATCTAAAAGACTCACAAAGTGCTCCACGGGGAAAAATAATGAAATAAAATCCTGAAATTATAGAGCATTAAAGCGAAATCATTGAACAGTAAAAGAGAAAAACAACAGCATAATTAAAACAGGCCTGTGTATCTATTTGACATGAAAATGAAAAAAGATTCAAAGTAACTGCCCTACTTGCTCCAGAAGTGTAATGTATAAGACTTAAATGCAGCAAATAAAATAGTTAAACACCGATGTGAGAAAAGCATTGTCTTTTGTTGTTCTCTTCAAAACAGACTGGGGGCAACAAAGCATCAAGAATGGTGTAGCGCAGTCAGATTTAACTGTTTTTAATCAGTTGTTTTTACGAGTATGCTTTCTGTTAAATCAATTGATGCAATAATCATTTAACTGCCATCAAAAATCTTTCATTACTTCACAAATTATAAGTCAGCAGACATTGGGATATCATTTACTTGAAGACAACTTAACAGGGAGAGTTGGATTGTGAATCACAAGAGCAGATTTTGGCAGCTGATGGATATTTGTCTTCATTTCTACAGTTATGAAACTCACAGACCACAGAAGTGGGAGTGTTGACGTTAGGCTGCTCTCCTTTGTGGTCAAAGACAGTGTTTGCATGGACAGAGAGTCAGCAAAGTCACCCGTTTGTCTCGATGCTTCATGATGGAAACGCTGAACTTGGCCTGCTTGGTTTGGGAAAGGATGAGTCAAAGAGGTGGATTGTTGGCCTCAGACAGATTTGTGTGCCTGTACCTGTCAGTTCATGTCTATCTGCCCAAAAAAAACCCAAAACCGTAATGATCAATTTTCCATGCACAGTGAGTTCAAAAAGAGAAGGGAGCCATCCAGGAGCTTTTTTAAAAGCATGTAAAAGTTGCAAACAAGAGGGGGAGCAGTAAACAAGTTTGTTTGGACAGGCAGACGCAGACACTGACACTCATGTTTGGAGGCCTATAGACAACAATTGAGCAGGATTATTCCCATTCAAGTTGACATTTCAGTTTTAGGAAAATCCTGCAGACCCTATATCAACTTCCTAATTTTTGACCTGAGTTTGCCTTTTAACTTTGGCAACAAAAAAATTAGAAAGTAGCATAATAGAATTAAAGACCCACCTGAGACCAATTCCCTCTTAAAATTTGATTGGCTGACATAAAATTCTTATTATGATTGGATGTAAGCCTTGTCAGTAGGAGTTTTAGGCTGTGTTGCAACACGCTGATGTCTTTGTGTTTCAACATCACATAATTTCATTCATTTCTACAATTCTTTTTATTTTATTATGCGCTTTGCATTATATTCCCAGTCAACCCAGTGAACTAATCACTCTTTGACAGTTGTCATCATCTTCTACTGTATATTCAAGGCAGTGCAAAGCTGTTTTTCCTCAACAAAATACCAAACTTCATTGTCCTAAGTTATACTCTTAACAAGTCTGCAAGGACTCACCAATGCTGTAGTCACTATATTTTCTCCCTTTTTACACTATTTTGACTCAATAAAAAAGATTTTTATTCCTCCCAATCACTGCTCATAGTCCATTTTACAGACATTATCGAGGTTTCCAGTTTTTTCCAGTTTTTAAAATGATATTTTTCATATACGATGAAGGAGAACATAATCTGCCACCCTAAAGGATATCTTACTTTTTCTGCATTTTGAAGTATACACAAATCTGTTTGAGTTGTTTTTTCTTTTGTCTGTACTTCAAATTTTTACTCATTATTGGCACATTTTCTGAAGTCCTTTATGTTTCGATGCTTAATCATTTGGGCTCTTGAAAGTTTTCTATTGAAATCGGAAAGTTCAAAAACATTGTGCATCCATGAAATTTGAACATGTGGGTTATGAGTTTGGTTACTTTTCAACTCAATCTGGATGTGTACAATAATGGTTGAAACTAAGCCCTTGCCTAAACTAAAACTTTGAACTTTGAATCTCCACCTTAAAGTACTATCTTGTTGAGGTATTTTTGTTGCCTCACTAGTTGTTCAAAACCTTGGTTATAATGACAGTTTGAGAAGCCAAAGCACTTTTTCTCAGAATGACTCTGGCTTGAAACCCTTAACCTTTCTGCCAAAGGATACTCATTCGGTGTGTAAATACATCTAGCTTTCGTGATGCACCGCTCACCATATGGCATGTTTTGCTGATTTGTGGCAGAATCTACAGAAACCAGTCAGAATAGGAAACTGGTGGTTAATAACTGCTGCTAATTTTTCCATTGTTTCTGATCTACCTCTGCCTATTTTCCATTTCTCAACTTTTAGGAGAAACTCATCGCCTGTTATGCCTCACTGTACAACAAAAAACATTAAATACGAGGTTGATGGCTTAAAGCTATTCTGCAGCATCAGAAACAGAGTCTGATTTTGTTGGGTTGGTCAAACTGGAAAATTGACCGTTGCAGGGGTGGCGTTAAGTATGTGCTTTCATGTCTGAGTGAATAGCATTTATGTATCCTCTTTATCGAGACTAATCAATTCTATTTAGGCATTTATGTGTCCAAAAGATGTAACATGTTTGTATGTTACAAATTTTAAAGATAACAAAACAGAGGAACCATCTTCTTAAAATACTCAAATCTTGGTCTAAAGTCACAGTAGAAAATAAGGACAAGTGAAAATGTGTTGCACTTAAAAATACAGAAAAAGCCTTTAGCAACTCGTTCCAATAAGTTAAAAAAAAAACATCTCAACAAGCTGATCAAAAATTGGGGGTTTTGGGTTGTGACTGGTTGCCTTTTTATTTTATTTTTTTATTTTTGTACTTTTTTGCTGTCGTTTTGAAGTTTCTATGCCTTTCTGTGAAGCTGCTTTGTGTGTCATAAGAGCCTTTCAGCACCTGTGCCTCTCTCTCTGATGTCTTTTTTTTTTCTTGTTGTCATGTGATGTTATTGGAATGGTTGTAAAGAATGTACTTGTGGTAACTTTATATCATTTCAAGAAACAAAAATGATTTAACCACTTGGAGCTTGGCCCCTTGGACCATTTTAAAAAACTCAGAAGCCTGGTTGTAACAAAAGGAGCTGCAGATACTTTACGGTCTTTACCTCTCTGATTCACCCATTTGCCCCAGACACTGTATGACGGATTTTTTTCAAAGGTATAAACATGAATGATGTATTGAGTCCAATTGTCACAACTTAAAAGTACAGAAAATAAAAATGGCTTTATCAAGATTTATTTTTTCCATACATGAAGAAAAAATTTCGAGAAAGAAAGTAAAATTTTGAGATAAAAGTAAAAAAAAAAAAACTTTCAGCTTTTTTCTTTATGATTTTGACTAGCTCAAAATTTCAAGCCTGTATCCCAAAATTTTGACTTTACTATCTCAAAAAAAAGACTATTTTATTTCATCACTTTATCTTTTTATCTCAAAGTTTTGACCTTTAGCATCAATTTTTTTAATTTTTTATCTGAAAATCTTAACTTTTTATCTCATATCTTTGATTTTTTTTTTTAGCTCATACCTTTGTCTTCCAATCTCAAAACTTTTACTTTTTACTTCAGAATTTGTCTTTAATATCTCAATTCTTTGACTTTTTGTCTCAATTCTTTGACTTTTTGCTCAAAATTTTGACCTTTTCTCTTATAACTTCAATGTTTTATCTCAAAAACTGACTTAATTGGGTCAAAAGAAATTCAAAAGTTGCAACACCGGTCATGACCACGACGAAAAGAGGGCTGCTGCTGTTTATCTGCAGATCGTCTGTAAAAGTGCATTGCCACTTCAGCATTTTCTGTTTGAGCGCTCAGCACATTTTTTCCTGCATGCTCAACGTCTTGACGGGTGGGTGCATCTGAACAATGGCCTGATGAAAAACCCACACACAAGGAGGACATATTTTTTCCATCAAAAAGGAGGACAAGTGAAAGAGGACGTTTGGTCACCCTGATGTCGCTGTAACCTCTTAAAAATTAAAGGATGATAACTTAACTACATTATGTTAAGTTTCTACATTCTAATACATTTCAATTATAATTACATTTCACTTTAGAAAGGTGCAAGACTGATTGGCCAGATTCTTCAAGATGATCCATTAAATCCCCTCAGGTTTGAAGCCCTTCATATTTGCAGACACTGTGGTTTTTAAACCCATGACTCAGGTGAAAAGTGTCAGCATGTACTGGCATTGAGAGCAGCAGCTACTATAAGCTACTTCAACCACAAAAACCAACATCCCATCAAAGAAATCCCCTCAAGATGTGTACTCATTGTTTTGGCTGTAAGTCATCAAATTTCACTTCAAAGCCCCCAACATCCCCTTCTGTGGTTAAATTGTCACTTCAGCAGCTGTCTGTGGGTGGGCATATTTGCTGGCTATATTAGACTACAAATGTCTGTAAAACAAACTACAAGCAGTGATTGGGAGGAATAAAAACCTGTTTTATTAAGTGAAAGTAGTGTATAGAAAATAGAGAAAATAGAATATAGTGACTACAGCATTGGTGAGATCTTGCGGTTTACATTTTTGCAGCTGTTTGTCAGAAACACTTGTTTGTCACCAAGATTCTCAGAAATTTGAATTTCAAAGACAGACAAAACTGAAAGTATTACAGGTCTAAATATAGACTTTCTGTGTAACTCATGGGGGAACTAACACTGTTGAAAAAAGAAAGTTGAGTTAATTATTTTCCAACGGTAGAAAAAACTCTTTAAACTCTTGATAAAAACATTGGTATTGAAGTGGACTGTTAAAAATATATCTGCAGAAATAATCTGATGGCCAGATTTTCCCCAAAGCATGATGGAAAGTCGTTACTGTTCCTTGGTTTACACTCATCATTCGAGTGACTGTCTCTTAAGCCTAGTTCCTTCCTGCACCACATGTCCATGAGCCCCATTGAAGTCTTCCGTTGCAGGAGGTGCTTGTGATGCTGTGGGTAGATAAATCATTTTCAGCACAGTTTCTGCACAAGTTCCTGCCTACAGTTTCCTCCTACCAGTTACTCAAAATGCTGCTTCAGTAAAAACACAAGACCAGAGAAATAACTACCTGGAGACAGAGAAGTCAGTTAGATCACGCACTCAGAGGCCACGGCACGAGGCCTTACAATCCACATCGTTCTGCTACCATGGTGGACAATGACATTAAAACGTCTTTAGGGACAGTTCTGCTCATCGCGGCTTACGTTGTTTTCATCGGTAAGTCTTTTCTGACGTTCGTATATGTTTTATACTCTGACGCCTGAGGTTTTGTGGGTTCTCACCTGCCAGAGGTTCAAGACTTGTGAATTCCTCAACCTATTTCTTGACATCCTTCACTTTTATGTTGTCATGCTGCCAATTAAGTTTTTATTCAAAATGACATCACGACTCACGTTTCAACCGCATCGAGGAGCTCCACACAGTCATGGTGTCGTGCCACGTCTTTTCCCCAACATTGTCTGGATTGTTGGTTTGGCCTCGTTATTTTTTGTTTTGTCACTGCAAAAAGCCAAAATGATGACAGCAGACCTTTTAAAATGTTCTCTCTCAAGAGAACTGTGAGGAATATCTTAGTGATCTTGAAAAAATCTCACTTCTACATGTATGCCTGATCATAGTCAACAACATAAAATGAAATTGTCAGCACCAAAGTAGGTTTTTCTTTCTAAATGCTATTTCTCAGCTTCAGGATCAGGTCAGACAGGACTGAATTGGTTTAGTAAGTCAAGGTCTCCATGACAACACTACGCCAGGTGACAAAGTTAAGCAGCGAGACAGAAGATCTTGACTGTCTGACAGAAAAAGGTCAAAAGAGCAGAAGAAAGCTAGACATGAGAGTGACAGAGCACGGGCTAAAGGCTAAAACACGATGTATGGGCTAAAATACAGGCTAAACTGTTTATAATAATGTTCATTGTAACCCGCATGCAGCAGATATACTGCAGTGATGTGTTCAAACTTGACAGTCTATCAATAAAATCAAGTGCCAGGTTGAATTTGCTCTGTTTCGTAGATAAGCACTGACAGGACATGACCAGGATTCACTACACATTACGTCTCAGAGCACCAGGCTGTGAGTAGCTCTTAATGCAGCCGACTACTAAACTACAGTACTAACTCACAAAGTTTTCTTGTTGTCTTGGCTTGTTGCTTTTTGATTAAAAAGAAAAAAACTGGCCTATAATAAACTAATACACAGGGCAAGTGTGTGTGTGTGTGTGTCACTTTATAGTGACAAAAGTAACAATGACACAATTTCTTACTCAGTTGAATTGAGATGAATTTATAGAAATCAAAATCTATAACAAACCATCACATGCAGTAAAAAGCCTGCCTTTAAAAAAAAGCACCATTTTAACCCTCTACCAGTACACCCTATCTCTGAAGGCAAGGGGGACTATATACAGGATGAAGTATGAAGCTTAAACTGTCAAGGAAAAAAAGTAATTTTTTTATTTGTTTGAGGTAATTCATCACTCTGGATTGCATGAATTAAAAATAATTTAACCCCAACAACAACAACAACAACAGCAGCAACAACAACAACAACAACAACAATAATAATAGAGAAATATCTCCCGATTTATTAGGTTTATTTGCGAAGGGTGAGTGACATGACTGAAAGGGCACTCAAGTGAGACTGATTCTTTCAGGGGTAAAAAAAGGAAAGAAGCACACTTATTTGTAAGGGACTGGGTGAGGTAGTGGTTCACAGTTCAAGAAAAATATTGCAAAGAGATTTTATGGCTTTTGTACAGGATGTCCGGCAAAGATTCAGAGAATTTGAAGATATCTCTGTTTAAATGGTACACAGGTCACATTATGGGTTAAAAACCACAACTGAAAACCGTATTAGGGAAATTATTAATATAACTTGTTGCCACAGAGCAGCATATTCTTTCATTCATAGAATACTTTTTCAGGGAATTCATTCACATCCTGTAAATACTATAACAGCAGGACTCTGAATTGAACATTTGGCACATCATAAATAAGAAAAAGAACCACAAAGGAAACCCTGAGCTGCTGAGCAGGTAAAATCCCATACCAGGCAAAGATGAGACAACATTTCACTTTCATAACTCATGAAACTTTTTTCCTCAGTTTCCCAAGATTAATAGTGTGTTTCTGAAAAAAGATGTGATTCATTGCAGCGGCAAACATGTCTCACCGATTAGTAAATAAATTTATATATGATAAATAATTATCATTCCAAATCATTCTTTTCTGCTTTATCAACAACTTACTTCACAGCCCAACTTTTGGGGAATCAAGGTTTTGTATTATCTGTGGCAGCAGTTTGACTATAATGTCCATTTACCCGTTAATTCCAAATTTAGACGCCAAATAAACTGAATCACAGTGACGTTGTTAAAAATACTTGTTTCCACTTCCACAACAGCAACAGATATAATTCTTAGTTCAGGTAGGTGTTGTTGTTAACTAGCTTTCTCCATAAAAGAATCAAAAAGAAAAGCCAGACGGCAGAAATGACTCAGCATGAAAGCAGTGTCTTGTATTTCACTTGTCTTTATCCTTGTTTGGCAGGTGTTAAGATTTGTATTTTCAAGACTAAGGGATTTTTACCTTGTTTTTCTTATCTCCTGTTTGTCTCATACAGAATGCAGCACGACGCAGGTCAATGGGGTCGTCGGGGCCAACATCACTCTCATGTTCTCATTCAATCATGGTGTCACAAATGAAAGTCATTTTGCAATTTACAAGGGTAAAGGCAGAGTCAAAGGTGGCAAGATCGCAGAATATATAAGCGGACCTCATAATGGAAGCAAATATGTTACTTACCCTAAAAATGGTAGCGTATTTTGCAACCTCACAAATCTGACGCTAAATCACAGCGGACACTATCTGGCCAGTTTGTTTCTGGAATCAAGCGGAGTCACAGAAAGTGTGGTGCAGCTGATTGTACATCAGGAGAACATAAGCACAGGTAAGTCAGATGTGATCGTTGTTGAATTGAATCAGCAAACAACTGTGGCTGAAATTTACAGAGAGATTCTCTATTTGTCCTACAAAATAAACAGACCAACCACCTTGACACTTAACCTGATGGCTAATGAAGAGGGTGCTCTTTGTGGTTCACACCACAAACACTTTCAGAAGAAGTGGAAATGAACATCCCTCACATTTGTTTTTAAAGATCTACACTGAAGGAGCTGTTTACTCCTGTGTGACTATCAATTAGACAGAGTTAACAGTGATGCTAGCCAAGCTGAACAAGCTAAATAAAATGTATCTACCAGTTTAATTTTATGCATAAAAATACAAGTGTACAAACTGATTTTTGGCAGATATGATGTCACTGTTTTGTCTCTCTGCTTTTTGTGTTTCAGCACTCTAAAACTGACCTCTTATGAATTAGGCAAAAACATTTTGGACTAGGTGATTCCTCTTGATAAAAAAAAAACCAAAAGATAAAGTTTGATTGAAGTGAACCCCACCAGAATCTTACAAACAAAAACAATTATTAGAGAGGGTCAAACATCGATAGTCTGTCTTTTCAGAGCATTTTACCAGAGATTTAACCTCCTTTTTGGCTTGTATCAAGGATACTCTTTGGCAACTCTCTGTTTTAATAATGTCTTACAGGTTAAAAGTCATGTTTACTGCTGATTTTTACTGCTGAAGTTGTCGATAAAAGTGATGGCAGCTGAATTGACACTAGTTCATATTCGGGCTTGGAAATTAATCACAGATTACAGTAAACTGGCAATAAAATCAGGAAACAGCTTAGAAAAAGGTCAGACAGTAGAAGAAAAAAGGTCCAAACGTGAAAAAAAGTGAAAGTGATTTAAATGGGCAGCAAAAATGGTACTGACTGCATTTGAAAAAGCTTGTCAGAGGCCTGACATTTCAGTTTAAAATATCTCTTTTTCTATCTTATGTAATATTCTAATTATCTGGGACACTGAATTTGGGGTTCCCATCATACAGAAACAATAATCATAAACATTTCAATGAATAAAGGCTTGAAATGATTCACTTGTCACAATCTTTTTTTAATGGGTGAAAAAAGAACTTCTTTATTTTCATTATATTTTTGAGGTGTACCTGTAAATGCAAAAGGAGTTTTTTTTCTTTTTATTCATTAAAAAACTTTTTCCCCCTTAATCTATGTTATTATTTCTTAAATTGAAACAAGAAAGGATGATCCCCTTAAATATAGCAAATAATATCAAATTTGCAATGTGAATCAAAATAGCTCTTCCTTTTTTAAGTTATTTATTCCTTACTATATTTATCTAACATGTTGCTCCCTTTGAAAAAAAGTGATTTATTACTTGTGTTTAACAACACATAAAATGGGGAACCTAAAAATAATTGCACAATTAATCACAGCTGCAATACAGGGAGAAATAGTGGTAATAAGATTATTTTTTTGAAATCATTTTGTACTAGTTCATTTTAGTTAAATAATTAAACTCAATATTTCTGTGTCAAAAGAATCTGATGAATATGGCCAAGAGGAAATTTCCCATTATGGAACATTCTGTATTTTTTCCCCCAAACATTTATTGCCATAACATCACTTTATCGACATCTTTGGTGGGGAACAGATAATCCACTGAGATAATGAACATAATTTCCTGTTTATCTTTCACAGTTACTACAAAGGCTGAGATCCCCATAACTGAAAACAGTGGAAGTTCCAGCTTCTCTCACATTGTCACGGCTGTTCTTGTGGTGTCACCTGTCGTGCTGCTCACTGTAACACTCATCTGGCTGATTTGGAGTCTGATGAAAACTAAAGGTAGGGAAAAACCTTCTTATCAGTATTTACCATAAAAAAAATAAGACTTTCACTTTTACTATATAAAATTTAGTATGTGAGTTATTATAATGTTTAGTTCAATCTAAAGCCAGGCCAATGTAAAGATGCACGTTTAGTAGTATTCACAGTGTGGATGTTTTCAAACAGACAGTGAAGGTGAGCAAATGTTGTTCTGTGGAAAAAATTGCAATTGTGTGGTTTGATGCTAAAAATGCAAACCAGGTTGCAGTTTCACATCCTCTTCAAGCATGTGATGATTCATTGGCTTTTGAAAGACGTCCTCCATCACAGCATGCAAAATGTAAATGTACCTTTTATCACAGAGGGATGGGCGGAAATGTTTGCTCAAGATAACCATTATGTTTCACCTCAAACCCTAGTGGCCCAAATAGAGAGGGGAAAATGCTCAGTTTGAAACTTAGAGATTATGGCGGCCCCTTAACCTCAAACACTACTTGTGATGATTTTCTGTGTTTTACCACAAATTCTGGCTTTAGCTGACAGCGCATTGCAGTATTGTGTTTGCTTCATCCAACAACAAAAGTCCCTCCTTCAACTCATTAAAATTGAACTATTTTTAAACAATTGATCATAAAAGATAATGAGCCCTGGTCAGACATACCCAGGATTTATTGACATTACGCAGTATTGATATGTCTCAGGGCACTGAGCTGTGAGAAGCGCTAAAGGTAGCCAGCTGCTAAACTGTGGTACAAACTTACAAAGTCTGCTGTCACGTTTCAAACAACAGCGCTACGTGACTGTTGATAAATACAGTACTTTGTCACATTGTATCTGGTAGAAAGTTATCTTGTTCAAGAAAAGCAGTGTTCAGTCAAAAAAAGAAGATCCAGTCTCCTCTTAAGCACTGTTTACACAACAACCATTATAGGCTGAAACGCAAGTGTTGTTGTGTTTCAGCCTCCTGTTTACATGGAAATAAAGTTACAGCCGACTTAAAATGCAAACTTTTGAAAACGGACGAAGTTTTTCTGAAACACTGTTTCCACTGTTTGTAAATGCAAATTTTTTTCATGGCCTTTTTTGCGTTAAAGGGTGAAACTCTGTGAAGGGTTGTTGTGTAAATGGGATGTTAGATTAATTTTTTCTCACCTCTTGGTTGTCAGCAGCTTTCCAGGTTCACATTTAGTCAGAAATAACTTCTCAATTAGCCTTCACTCACTCATTAGTTCGCCTGTTTTGTCCTCCTCTGCAGACAAACAAGAACTTCCACCGCATCAAAACCCCCCAACCACAATTCAAGTAAGAGCACTTTTATATTTTTCACAAATGTCAAAACATAAAATTCAAAACCTTCTTGAATTAATGTTTGTTACAACCTCACCTTGATCATCTTTACAGGAAACAGTTGAGGCGCCCAGCCAAGTGCCTTCTCCCCCACTCATCTACAGCGTGCTGGACTTTCCCAAGAGAGCGTCAGCGATCCAAGAGGTGAACTCAAGAGATACAGAGTACGCTGCTGTCAGTTATCTCACAGAGAAGAGGGGGATGTGATGCACAGCTGACGTCATCCAACATGTTTGTCATGTTGTGCGCAAAATCAAAAATCTGATGTCACATTCCATTGTGAAGAATGATATAAGTGTGATAAATACTTTTTAAAGAGTGATGACTCCTCAGGACCTTTTTAGTCTTAGGAGCAACTCACCGATATACAATAAGAATGTATAGATGTCACTGTTGTTATAAATTGGAGCGAAAAACTGCTGAAGCAATTATCATGTTACACAGGAAAACCAACTTTTGATTTGTTTGTTTGTTGCTTTTCATGATTTTTTTTCTGAAGTGTTTTAGGATTATCTTGTAATTCAAATTTAGGCAGATTTGTATTTTGGTTATCTTGCACAAAAATCACAAAAAGACCAAAATCAATCTGACAACTTTGATGATTGATGGGAATTGTATTTCCCCATTAATTTCATGCTCACCTCCCTTTTTCTGTAAATACTTGTGTGTAACTACACATTTGAAACTACTTTTACTTTCCAGATAAGGCCAGAAAAGCAACATTTATCCAGAGAATTAGATGTATTAAAGATTACAGCACTCAGCTGTAAAGTATTGATGGTTATAAATCAAGAACTTCTTTTTTTAGCTGTTTGAAAGATTTGCATTTAACCAGCCAGAACATTTGAACAATTTCAGCAATGAGAAAATGCCAATCTTTCAATTGCGATAAAAAAAATGTCTGGATGAATTTATGAAACGATGAAAAATGAAAGGTATATTTGACATTTGAACTTATTCAATCATGTTATGAACAAACATTATGGGAAATTTCTAAATCAAACAGAATCATTTATTGCTTTAACTTTCCCTTAAGATTAAATCTGAACCCCATTTTTAACATCTCTGATATCTCATTATCGTTTTTCTTTTTTAAGATCAGTGAGGAGGCGTAATATCATTCCCAGCTCTCTTTGACCTTCACATTTAGGTATTTCATCTCCTCAGTCAGTTTTTTTCTTGTGGTTCATGGCAGTATCTTGTTTTTCATCTGTTTAATAAACCAAACTCAGCCCGTCCTGTGAAACCACAGTATCAAGAAACATCTGCTTTTTTTCCCCAGCTAACGTACTGTATATGTATGTATATGTTAAGGGACAAGTGTGATTTTCCATTTACTGCACAATGGCAGTTTGACACATACACAATCACTGTAACAGCAATCACTATCTCACACTATCTATATCTGCCATTTAAGTTCTCTGTTTTCAAAGGTGCCTTTTGTGTTCTCAACCCCACACGTTCACATTGTTGTTTCCTGACATGTAAATTAAAGTAAAATCTATCAACCAAGTGAAAGCTGTTTTAATTAACCAACCTCAAAGTCAAAAACCCCAAATGCTCATGTTTCATATGTGCACTAAAAATCTTTGATGCAAATTAAAACTTTGAAAACAAGTTACCAAGAAGTGTAGTTTCTTAAACCTATGAATGTATGAGTGTCAAAATGAAGCAACAAAAATAACATTTTGTCTGAAAAAAGATGGCATTTTTCTTTATCAGTGTAGAATCTATGGCGTAATTTTGATTGCAGAACATGTGTAATGTTGATGCATTTTAGAGGCAGAACTGAAGATTATCAGAAAAGATATTTATAACTTTGTAATTGAGGACTTATTACAGATATGGAAGATAACAGAATGGGTGGGTCTTGTGAGTGAAATGTGGGTAAGTGGTTGTATTTGTTTTCTGTTGTGAAGTGTTCAAACTGCTCTTCATGCTAACTGAAAAACTTCAGTCCACTCAGTTTAAAGGCACGCACCACTGTCCCACCACATTTGAAAGATCTTAATCTTATTTTTCAGTTGTTTTCTGGAAAATTTCAGACTTTTTCTATTTTGTGTTATAACGCTGAAATGTTTAATGCCTGCTCAGCAGAAATGAGATCAAAGGCTGGAAAAAAGATACTCTGATGTTTGTTATTCAGGTGATCTTTTGCACACTTTTATGGTGTGGATGTTTGTATCATCTGCATGTTTGCTGCTGCTGCAGTTTTCACATACCAATATAGGTTTGCAGTCTGCACCACATAACACCCACCTCTAGTATGGAAGTTTCTCATAAACGCACATCACTTTCTGATTGTCTTGCTGTATGGTGTTGCATCTTCTAACCTCAGCAAATAATAACAGAATAGTTTAACCCAAGTGTGATGACACATTGTTATGTGGTTTTGCCTCAGTGGGTCTGCATTAATACAGTGCTAGTTCACAACAAACGTTACATTAAGAAGCTTCATAAAAAAAACACACACACAATGCACTCAGTTATATTGTCTTTTTTAACAAAACCTATCAAGACAAAATAAGAACTGGTCTCATATTACAGGCGAAAACTTAAACCACCATAAGCAAAGCACCGTGAAGCATTTAGCAAGTTACAGTAGCAAAGACAATGCCACATAAACTCAACGCCAAGCAAGTGTTGTTTAATTTCTGGTTCAAGTGTTTCATGCAGGTCTCATTTGCCCACAAGTCCAGAAAAACAGACAACAAGCCCCAGAGTAATCCTTTCTTTTACCATCGACAGCTGCTGTTTCACTCAATGAGTTTGGCATGTGTGCAGTCTTTTTAGAAATTTTAAACAGAGAATTTGAGAGGATTTAACATAAATGGAGTAACACAATAACACATTTTTTTGGGAAAGTACTGAGTCTGCATTCATTGCATCCATTCATGTTTCCCATCTACCCATTACTTCATGACTCCCTGTGTTTGTTGCTGCTCTCTCTGCAACAATAAATGCATCACAAATTAGAAATTAATTTCCAATTCATGCAGTGTGTAAAATGTTGGACACACATCTGGGATGTTCGTGAGCAAGATTTCATGAGTTGCTTTTGGTTTCTGTCTAACTTTTGCTTTTTAAAAAAATATATTTTCTCTTGTCTTTACCAGTGTATTCTTTGTGTGAGTTTCAATGTCTATTTTCGTTATTTTCTCGATAGCATTTCCTGTTTTATTTTGAAGTTCTTGCTCCCTGTATGTCTGATTTAATTTTACTTCCTGTTCTTGAGTATTACTCTCTTCACTTGGATACTCCTCATTTGTTTCACCCATGGACTGTAGCATCAACACAATGTGCTGATTAAATATTCTTCAAATATGAGCCCTCCTCCTCTACTTCTAAACTGTTACCCACTGCCCTCTAGTGGCAGTGGGAAACAGTTTAGGTCCGTTATCACAACTTTAAAATTGACTGGCTTAATGTAAGCCAAAAAGATTAAATAAAAACTCTGGTTAGCCAGTTCACTGAACACATATTGATATGATATTCAAGAACTTTAAACTTATCAGATATGGGTAGAACTGTGTTAGTGTCTACATTAAATCATACTGTTTAGTGACGCATATAATGAGACATTATGCAAACTATCTTTCTACTGTAGCTCCTTAACACCAGTTAAAATGAAACAAAATTGGTAAAGCATAACAGTAACTTGATTAATGAATGAATGTAAAATATATTCTAAATTCATCTCCCCTTTTCCTTTTTACTTGTGGAAGTGAGCTTAATTTTTCTGAATGGAGAAAAGAACGAAAAGTCAAAAGTCAGAACTTAAACTTCAGTATTAACTTGTTTCTTATTCTCAAATATACAGACATGTATGTAAAAGGTGTTTCCTCAAACAACTTAGCCTGAACATAGTTGTATAACGCCATCTTTTGGACAATGTGTGTTAGAACATCCTATATGTTAGGCACACCTGTAGTAATATAGGTGAACCATAGAGGGATAAAGGCAAAGGACACTGTCCTTATGATATGATTCACATAAACATCCATTGGCCCTTAAAGAAAATACAATGGCTGTTTTGTGATTAAAAAAAACAGCAGGATTTTGGTCAATAAATGTTTGAACCACAAAAAATTACCCGTTGCTTCTGTTGTTAAACTGGCATCTTTACCTCAGAGGGCTTTTGCAACAAAAAATGTATAAAACAGGTGAAAAATCAATTTCTTTGGTGGATGTGTTTAACCCATATAATTGCATTTATTTTTGAAATAATGGACAAAAGATATTCTGCAAGTGTCAGAGTCCTACATAAGATTTAGTGGATTAAACTGATGTGTAAAAGCACCAAATGTAGTAGTAAACGGGTAAACATTTATCTAAGAATACTAGAAGGAAAAACAAAAAACTTTTTTTTTTCTTTACTTAATTTGTCAACTTTCACTTGGTTTGAGTGCAAATCGGGTATATAAATGTTCTGAAATCATAATTTTAAAGTAAACCAGGAGATGAGTCAGACTGAAATTAAAATACTCATGTGGTAAACTGTACTTGATAATGTGCTGGGTTTCCAGCCTTCCCTTCTGCTCAGTACAACCAGCAAAATAACCTGTTAACACATTAATATATGCATCACATTATTACTTTGCTAAATGCAAAACCTTACAATCTGTAGGATTGTTTTAAAAAGCCTCATTGGATCAGAGGTGTTGTATTGTCTTTGCCCTTCATGCTGTTTATCAGTTGTAAGCCTGCTGCCTGAGCACATGATGGGTGATTCAAACATGGTTGAGGTAAAAGAAAACGCAACACAGTAACATTTTTGCAGACTCCGGTTGCTTTACAAATACTGCAACCAAACTTTACAAAAACCAGCAGAAGAGAAAAACTGCTTACTGCTGGGAAATGTAAAGTGCAGTTTGTCATCACTTTTAACAAAGCTACATGTTCTAGTTTGAAAATGTGGACTAAACCACAGAAAAAGTCTCTGTGTCTATGAGCAATCTAAAGCTTTGTACCCTGCATGTAACAGTCATTTTTTAAGGTCATTGTTTCTACAGACCACTTCCTGTCACATGTTCTTTTCTTGGCAGGTTTACATTTGTGCTTCTCAGCCATCAGTCACACAGGTTACACATTTCTGCAGACTTTGTTTTTTTCCGACCCCACCCTGACCTACAGCAGATCAGACCCTTTAAAAAAAGCGGGTGTTTTATTTGCACAGTGAAACTGAGTCGCGTGTTAAAAGGCTGAAGCCCTTGGTGCAGGTGGTCCCCTGGTACTTTACCACACATATAACTCCAGTTTCCTGCTCTAACCACAGTCCTATTCTTCTGTAAAAGAAAAAATGCACCCAATGCATACGCCCCTTTCCATTTTTCAGAAAGATAACTAATTATAGGTCTGTTGTGTTGAAAGAAAAGTGATGTAGCATCTTAAAGTAAAGTCCCTCTTAACAGCAGTTGTTCTACATGAAGGAGATAATCCCTCATTGTATTATTTTTCCAATGTAGAATTTTAAACCAAACATTCATTGGCAGCGTTAATACTCATACATAATTTCTTGTAGACATAAGTGGCATTTAGAACAGTCAAGGCTCCCTTACAAGGCAAAAATAGGCAAAAATATAACTATACATGATTAAAAAAAGATAAAATTCAAGCATCAGTGACTTAAAATCTCCTAAATTCTTGTAACATTTGTTTCTATTCACTAACAGACAACTTTTCACCCCTCTTTCTGTTTAATCTGAAAAAAATATCTTGTTCTTATTACTCTAATTGAGCTTCCCCGCATGTAAATTAGGACTTTCTATTCATGAAAAGTGAAAGAAAGGAGGAAATAGTATATGTTAAAATAAGGAGATAACCAAAATCATTAAACTGTCACCTAATAAAACACTGAATATTCATCTTTAATGTAACCTCAAAAGATAGTTATGATAAAAACATGAATGTTGGACAATGACATTATATATGTAATGAAATTAATTAGCAAACTACTGCATATCCAATTATACACAGTCTAAAAAAATGAATAATTCAACAACATACATATGCAATGTAAGTTTGAATCAGGTTTTGTTGATGAAATAAATAATGAGTGAAAAGTTGAAAAAGAAGAATCAACAGCACATAAAAAAAATCCTTACAGTGTCTTCTACCATAAGCCTAGAAAAACGTCAGATTTGTGCAAATTTGAAGTCTTTTGTTGTGTGCAGTTTAGGGTGAGTCCGTCTTTGAGTCGAATACCAAACCATTCCTGTATATCAGCAGGGCGAACACATTTTCCAACTGCTCCAGATCACCTGTTTCCCCTCCTCTCAAGTTTGTTAGTGCCTCATCTGTACAGTCAGGATCCTCATCACTGATTTCTCCTGACATCCTTGAGTCTCCTCGTGTGATCTCCATGTCCTCTTGAGTCTTTTCCACCTTTACAGGTATGGACTTACCTTCCAGGGGCAGTTTGAGAACTGTCAGCTCGTCCACCTCCTCCTCTCTCTCCAACATTTTCTTTTCAGACAAATACAACAAGACGGTGTAAATCATCCCTGTTCAGATAAAACTATAACTGTAAATTAGCTGGATTCATATGGTATTGGCTGCATTCTGGTGCATTCTGCATGACTTTTAATCTCAAAATTTCTACTTCTTATATCATAATTTTGCCTTTTTGTCTCTAATTTCAACTTTTACCTCAAAATTATGACCTTCAATCTCAGAATTTCTACTTTTTATCTAATTATTTCAACTTTTTATCTCAAAATTTTGCCTCTTTATCCCAAATTTTGACTTTTTGACTCAAAATTTGGATAAAGAATCATTGAACCTTGAAGACATCCAAATCAATGAGGAGAAGCTGAAATATCTGTTATGTGGTAATAAGGGTATGAAAGGCAACAAGCTTAAAAGACGCTCTGAGACAAAGTATAAGAACAAATCAAGATTATTTTTTTCTTGAAGAAATTTGCCTAGATAAGAAGTGAATGTACTTCAAATAGGTTTTGACACTGACACCGAAAGTATCCTATGAGGTGAGCTACTGTACTAAGATATCAACTCTTAAAAAATTGTCTCACGGATCATAAGAAATATGTGTTGCAAAAATGGGGTCATGACCCAAATAAGGTTGTGAACCACTGCTATAAAAGCTGCAGAGGTTTCTTACCTGATTCTCTACTGGATAAGAGGTGAGATCGATAACAGGAGTTGGAACAGGAGGGAAGAGCCTTAATTTAAATCTGAGAGAAAGAGCAGACGACTCAAAAATCTACATGAGGCAGATTTAAGGCTGGCCAATGAATTGAACCATTTAAAAAGTTGTTACATCAAAGAACGCAAAGGTTAATTTGACTTTTTAATCCCTCTGATTACTGCAGTTTTTGATTGAAGAAAAATAAATTGTAGAGCAGGGCCTACCTTTTCAAAATAAAGCTGCAGGATGCTGACAGCAAAAAGAAGAAAAACAGCAAGCAGAGACTCCACCACACTGATTTTAAGAGAAACGACAAAAAAACAACAACACAAGTTCAGATATCCTGGCACGCCTGTTTGGAGAAATGCTGCCCCACTGTCCTTTACACTCACGGAGCAACATGAGTATTTTGCACAGATTCATACCATTAAAAGGCTTCTCAGGCTGTGTGCTGATAGTGACTGTGGATCCTGGTCCCACTCCCCCTCTTGTCACTCCAGCCAGGGTGATGACATACTTTGTATCAGGGGTCAAGTTCTCCAGATGGTATTCTGACAGTGTGGCTGAGATATTGTGGCATTCTGGTGAAATGAATATAAACTTAGCAGAGTTGTCATCACAGTTACACACATGCAGCTGAGTGTTAGTTTTGCTTTCTCCTTTATTTCACAGGAAAGTTGTTCACAGTTGGTCACACGTTACACATTTGCAATAAGCATTGCACACTGAAGGGAAATAAGTTTTGCTCCATGTCGAAGAGTGTTTCATTTTTGAAAACAACAGGTGAGTTTAAAGTAACTTCATACCTTCAGGCTCATTCTCAGGGCTGACTTTCCTGGTGCAGAGGCTGTAATGTGTAAGAGAACCTTGCCGGTCTTTCAGGGGTATCTCTTGCCAAGACAGCTTAGTGGAGTAGTGGGTTTCATCAGCAGCATTGAAATCTTGAGGTTCTGTAAGAGGAGCTAGAGAAAAGAAATACAGACTCATGAGTCAACATGCAATGGATCAACATGGGCTTGATACACTTGTGCTCATAAGTTTGCATAAGTTTACAGAATTCCAGAAATCCAGCATGACAATGATCCGAAACACAAGGCCAAGTTGACTAGCTATTGGATACAGCAGGGTACAGTGAAAGTTCTGGAGTGGCCATCTCAGTCTCCTGACCTCAATATCATTGAGCCACACTGGGGAGATCTCAAACCTGCAGTTCATGCAAGACAGAGCAAGAATTTACAGGAACTGGAGGCTTTTTGTCAAGAAGACTGGGCAGTTTCACAGTCTGAGAAAATTACTCAAAAGACTTCAAGCTGTCATTGATGTTAAAGGGGGCAACACAAGGTATTAAGAACTGTGGTATGTCACCTTTTGATCAGGGTCATTTTGGAAGTTTCTGTTGTCATTATGATTTAAAATGAGTGAACAGTTGTTCACCCAACCACTAACCATGACTGAAAGAAAAGTTTTTGTGTTATCATTCATTTTCTCTGAAAAATGGCCAAGAAATCATGAATTCTGCCAAGGTATATAAACTGCCAAAGTTTATATACCTTGGTTGCTGCCAAAGCTTAAAAGTCAGATCATCATGAATGTCTACAATTTATACATCCAACATGAACCATGAATATCTGTCCACTAATCTTTTACTAGATGTGTGATTTCTTTATGTTACCTGGTCTTTGCCTATGACTAAAAGGAGGAGCACAGATGTTCATTAGGGGGGAAACAGCTCTTTTTAAACACTTTTTTATTTGAAAGACACTCACCACCCTCCTTCTTATAGAAGAAGCACATGTTAGCTGTCCTTGGTCTCCCCTTATTACATGTGTGTTCAAAATATAGGTAACGAACAAAGTCTTTCAGCTCTGTGATATGAATAAGAAGAGAAAAAGGGTTTGTAACATTACAAAAACATGAAGAGTTTAATACACAAACAACTAATAGAGAACAGAGATGGCTGGAGACCACCATGATGTTGTTGTTGTTGCTTTTTGTTTCCAGTCAGCAATGTGATCTTTTTTTACTTGGTTAAGGTAATGGAATTAACGTTAATACTGTTGCTGTGGCAGAAATACAAACGACTTACCCCCTTTTTTTTTTTTCCTTTCCTTTTTCTTCTGCCGTCCCGTTAAAACGGTTGCATTTCCTACCATCTGACCACCCTCTGGAAACTCATACCATTCAAGGCAAGTTGCCGTTTTCAATTTTTGGTCCAGTAACGTTTCCTCACATGCTGTCACGATGAAAGAAACAACAGCCTTTAAAATGTATGAAGCTGAAGACATAAATTTTATTGGACATGAGTGACACATTACCTTTTAAATCTGCCTCTGGTTTGAAGACAGGTAATGATATTTCAGCTGGGGGAGAATTTCCTGCTGCGTTTTTGGCAGTAACAGAGATGTTGACGGGAGAATAGGAGACGTAAACCGTGTGTTTAGTTGTTGTCATTGGGCTGGTCTTTTTCACACAGGGACATCCACTGGCAGACTGTGAATTATTCACTCTGTAATTCACTCTTGTGGTGGTGGAATGTGGCAGGGGCTGGGGGGCAGAAAAGACCATCTTAGGAAAAACACAGGCACATTCCCTAAACAAGCATTTTAAACTTTATTTTTCCTATGCTTGCATATTTTAAAGTTACAGTTGTGCAGATTTTGAAGTTAGCTTTAGGCCAATTTTTATTTTTCTCCAATTTTCCCCTTAGTTCTGGATACAGTTTTGTTTACTTTGCTGCCATGCTCATGAGCCACAGCACTCTGTTAATGACACTCTTTACTCTGCTCCTCTCATTGCTTATTGTAGGTATTTCAACAATTGACCACATGCAAGGACATGGTTTTCATAACATCACTTGCTACATGAGGCAATGGAAGTAGCGGTGTAAACATTAATCTAACATGCATTCTTAACCCCTATAATGCTTAAAGAGTATCTGGGAGCCGTAACAGTGACAGAAAGTGACACAGTGGCAAAACTGAGATAAAATTCAACTCCAATTGTTTCTGTAAATACTTTGTTTCCACACATTTCACTTTTTTGTCAGTTACTGTGCTTCACTGCCTACTCCTACAATTATTTTAGAAACAATGAGACCTGAAAATCTCTGTTTATGAATTTGTGGTGAATCCCAGGAGCTTGTATGGAAATCATCAGTGCCAAGAATTGTTCCTTTATATGGTCACAATCCACCTCTGCCTTCTTTCCCCCTCTTTAAGTTTACCATAGAAAAATGAATTGTCTGGCATCCCCCTTGATATTCAGAATTTATGACCTTTGTCCACAGCTTTTTAACAATCATAATCACAAATTTAACATTGCTGGGTAACAGACACACAGAAAACTGTGTGAAGAACATATATGTGCTGCTGATTGTTTTAATGGTATTCTTTCACTAGCTTACCTTCCACTGCAACATCACCTGCCGGGTTCCATTCAGTAGAACTGTTTTCATGGTGACTTCAGGTTTTTCTTTAAGTTCTGAATGATATATTTGTGAGAAGAACATCTTAAGTCACCAAAAACTTTTAGATGAAAGTCAGTGTCACATTTGAGAACAGATATGTATTTAGACAGATCACAAAATCCAATCAAGTAATTGCTATTTTGTAGATTTTTTTATGTAAAGACGCTCTATTTAGGTTCACTGTGACAATCAGCATGACTCAAACATGAGACATTAAGCACCTTTGGAAGGATTAAAAGTCCACTAGTAATCATTCATTTTAAGTGGTTTTAACCTCAACCACATTATTTCATTTACATAATCAATGCTGTGTAAAAGGATCAAAATCAACACTGAAATTTTCAAACCTGCAGGAACATCAACGACTGAAGACCAGTTGCTCCACAGTGGGTGAAGTGCATGAGTGGACTTCTGCCTGATTTGAACCTGGTATGATAAGTTGCTCAACAAACTGACCTGGACTATTCAAAGAAAAAGGAAAAACTTTCACATGGCACTGACAAAAACAGAAGTGATCCTCTTATTGGAGAATGTAATGATGTACTTATTGGTAGTAACTACAAGTTTGCAATTCTACTCACCTGTAGAGGTCTTATCGTTGGTTTTTGTATTGCCTTTCCTCTTAAGAAAAATCAAGAAAGATCAATTAATTTCTTTTTGTGATGTAGAAAAACAGTTGACATGAATCTAATTAATATGACTTTGCCTTACGAGTTCCCAAGATTTAGTTGAATGCTGGCGGAAGCGAACTTCAGCAAATGCTGGGTGGTTCTCTGCTGATTTCCATTTTAATTGAAGGTCTTCTTTTAACCAGGACATTGAAATATTCTGAGGGGCTTCATACTTGACTGTAAAAGAGAAGCAAACTGTTAAATACGTAATATTCTTTTTAAACTGTGACTTGCTTAGGCAGGTGGGCAGTGCTTTAATGTTGCTCGCAATGGCAGGACCTTTCACTTCTTACTTATGTCTACCAGTACTACGGGGCTCCTGGGTGACGCGCAGCTTGAATTTCCAACATGCGCCTCAACCCAAATAAACACTTTTTCATGTTTGATGAGTCGTTCCTCAGGAAGCTGAGTTGATGTCTGCTTAAAGGGCCCAAACTTAGTATCACTGGGAACAAAGACAATGAGCTTTGAGTGCACTGAAAAACAGAAAATGGTGATTTCCCACAAATCTTTCAAATCACTTGAATTACCCTGTGATAGTTATAAACAGGAGGCAACAGGTTCATTTCAGTATGTTAAAACATTGATGTCATTTGTATCAGTAATGCTTTCCTCTGATATCATGTAATTGAATCAAAGAGTCATTGCTAAAATATGTTGCTATGTGAAAGGTACTCACTTAAAGAAAAGATCAAAGTTAACATCACTCTCTGTGGTGTTCATTCTCCACTCACACGTGTACATGGACATATTCATGCCTCTTCTGAAACACTCGGGACTAGAAGGAGCTTCACATGTTGACCCTGTAGGAAAATGTTTCACTTTGTTTGATTGTTTGAATATATATTCAACTCAAAAAGAAAAAAAAAACATTTGTTACACATGAAAAACCTGGAGGGTAATTCAGTCTCAACAACCTCAAACACAGGATGAATTGATGAGAAAACACTGCTCTGTATTTCAAGGTCACAACTTGAGAAATCAGGCATTTACATGATTAACATATGTATGTAACAGCTTCACACAAAAGTCTAAAAATGCACTGATAAAGCTTTTTCTTTCTTTTCGCATTAAAAGCCAAAAGACCTATCAGTTTCCTCAAAGTGAAGCCAATGTATTTAGAGCCCCCTCTGTTGTGTGACCACAGTCTAAATCATAAACCCAGCCTCTTTTATTTTAATAGATAGGACGTGTAGGATATTACAATCAAAATACATGCCACAAAAAATCCTACACATATTCATTACCATTAGATCTCATCATGTAAAATTGTGAAAGTATTTATTTCCTGTACTCTATAACTGACAGCTCTGTTGAAAGTAGCAGACCAGAGTCAAGAGAGTTTGCGTCTCTTTTCTACCTTAACTTTGGTTCCAAAAAGGTCAAAGGCCAAAGCCCACTCCCACTGTCACACCAGTTTACATTGGAAAGAACAGATTTCTATGACCATATTCTGATACTAAAGAATAATGAATCTACATTGCTCCATTAAGTTCATTTACTTCTAATATGTGAACTCTCTCCCTTTGCGTAGCAGTTCATGCTCTTCCTTGTGCTCTACAAAGAGAGAGACGCCCTTTGAAATGTTGGCTTTTCTGGGTATGACTGCCGTGCAAACTGAAACTTAAATGGTTGGCACTGTTGTAGATCAAAAAAATTTTCTATCAACTTTTTAATTCAATCTCTGGATTACAATGCACTCATTTTTTAAACCACCACAATTTCTTCAGTTTTCATGACAGTAGAGGCTTGGGTGAGCAAGCTTAAGCCTAGAAATTAGAAAACAAATTTCCTATTCTTAAATATGTAAGTAGACAAAAAAAAAGTCATAATAATCTGCCAGCATATAAAGTATCAGACTGGATAACTCTGAACTTCGCTTTAAAGATTTACAGAGCAATGCAGACCAGATGTCCCCTGTTAGTATAAACCACATGATCTGATAAGCTAACCATTTAGTAGCGATTGAAATTGACACTACAGTGAACGTGACACTTTCACTGATCTATGTGGTTATCTACCATATGATTTCACACAGAAAACCAAAAGCCATCTGATGCTACGGATAAAAAAAGTGAAGGTAAAAAATTTGGAAACAAATTTACCTCTGCTGATTGCCGTGAGCACCACAAACATGACAATACATCTGCGAAGTGAAAGCCAGTGTTTAGAAGTTTCCATGAGGTGTGATGGAAAGGTACAACTATTGTTTGCAGCCCGAAACAACCTGCCTTCAACCTGCCTTCATGTAACTCGGCAGTCGTTCTCAGAAATGTCTCATGTCTCACAGGTTAGATAAAGCTTTAGCAAAACCACAACTGTCTAGGCAGGAGGACGTTCAGACTGAAACAACAGCCTTTCTGAAAGTGACGTGTCTATGAGGTGTACTTTTTTTCTATCCTGCAGTGAAAAACTGTTTTTGTGAGGGGATTAAGATTACCCTTTGAAGCAACAAGAGGCAGGCATTTACATCCATTTATATTTCATGTACTGTGATAAAAGAGAATTGTATGTCATAGATTTGAATAAAAGGACAACAAACACATCATCATCTTTCACTTCAGATCACTTTGACCCTGCTCTTCCCAGCATTATCTCTGCTCCCCGTCATCTAGTTTCAATGTTAAACTGCAAAGTTTTACTTCCACATTTTGTGTTTACTTCTGGCTCTACTCAAGTGCATTTGATACCTATTCACACAGGTATTTTGGAACAAACCTTGAACAGAAACATTTCTTGTTGTGTTTTTGTTAAATAGCCGAGCCATTGTTTTAGAACAATGCATGGGTATTTGCAGTGAGCAGGTGTGGTTGTGCCTCACGAGAAAATCTGCTAGGAAATCCCAATAGCCACCCCCAAAGCCTTAAACAATGTATTTACTTTGTCAGAACCAGTACTTGAGTTTTTTAAATTGTTGGACTAGCGTAATGAGCTTTATGTACCCTTTAATAATACAGATGTTTTCTTCATTTTCTTGCCTTCATGCTGTGATTTTTGTTTGGTCCTGAAAGATTCAAGAATATTTTGCTGGAAAACTGTTTTTCTTGGTTCCCCATCATAGTTGTCTTTTGATGCCTCGAAGGAGTAGTGAGGTTTGCAGCTTAGAATACACATATTTTGGATATTTATATATATATTTTTGTTGATAGTGGAAATAGGATGTATTTTTTTAGGTCTTGCTGTAGCTCCAACATTTAACACAGCGTCCCAAATCTTTGGAAACAGGGTTGTTGTAAATCATTTTAATGGCTTTTGTCTCTATTTATTTGAGTGGATTTACAACTTTTGCTTGTACTGATAATCTCAAGATTAATTTCCAGGACACAAAAAGATAGGCTTAAGAATGTCAAGTTTGCAAATAATTAGTTTACATTAATTAGCTTAACACTGTATGACAGGAATGAGAACCAACATTAGAGAAGTGGTGAAGTTTTAAACTCAACCATGAATAGAAAAGTATTCTCGAAATCATTTTGTTGTCCTTGATGCTTTCAATCTCCAGCAACTCCTCCCCGTCTTACATCCTCATTCTTTCTCCCATTTCCCATTCATCAAAAACCTTTCCTTTTCAGTATCATGAGACCGACTGGTCTGTTTACTTACTACAGGTCTAACTGGGCAGTGGACAATGGACAACATGTTACAGGCAGGGGTTCACAAAGGGAGAAAAACATTTCTTTTCTTTTGCATTATAATTATAGTGGATTAGTAAATGTTTCATGGGCCTACTGGTTAACTATTAATGTCCTAAAACCATTAGTATCACGTATAGGCATTTCAGCGTACTCAAGTTAACGGGTCACAGTTTTTACTGTCTACCAGGTATCTAATTATGGTTTCAGATTTCATCAAATTAGAAAGACTGTGAGGAGAATCTGTTTGAAATGGGATGCAAGTGGCGCCTCTGGCCGGAGGACTCGTGCAAACTGCAATGATAAAATGACACGTGTATTTATTCTGAAAAATGAATGGAGGTCAGATCTTTAAACTCTACTTTTTTTTTGTTAAAGACAAATTTTTACCCAATAAAATGCAATGAGGCAAGTTACTTATCAGCAGTTGTGTAGCGCTGCTTAGTACAGTTAGCATTAATCAGCCCGATGCACTGTATTGGTACAGTGTAACCTGACTGAATCCTGGTTATGTCCTACCAGTGCTCATCTACCATGTGGAGCAAACGCAACCTGGCTCCTCACTGACAAACTCAGGTTTGAACAGATCACTGCAGTATAACTGCTGCATGTGGGATGGAAAAAACATGATCATTAACAGCTTGACCCGTGTTCTAGCCTTAAGCCAATGTTTTAGCCTTTAGTTTGTGTTTCAGACTTTAGCCCATGTTTGAGTCTTTAGTTTGTGTTTTAGCTTTGAGTCTGTAATTTAGCCCTCAGCCTGTGTTTTGGCCTTTAGTCTGTTTTAAGCTTTTCACTTGTACTCTATCACTCTCATGTTTAGCTTTCTTCTGCTCTTCTGTCCCTTTTCTTTTAGACAATCCAGCGACAATTTGCACCACTACTACAAAACTATTCACTGCTAAACTCATCCAGCGTGGTGTTGTCATAGAAACATCTGTGTGCTGTAAATTAATCTGGTCCAATACGACCCATCCAGTCCCAATTGGGAAGCTAGGAACTCACATTTAGAAATAACTGAGTTTAGCGCTGATAACTAGAGTTGTTCCGTGTTGTTCCAGAATCGGAAATTGCTCCGATACTGCCAAAAATGCTAGTATGGGTATCGGCAACTACTGGAGTCTAGGCACTGATCCAATACCACGTAATTTATGAAACTGGAAATCTAATATTTGGCTCCATTAAATATCATATCACAGTCATGCAGTATGATTTTTTTTTCTGCAACATACTAGTATCGGTACTCGGTATCCCCACAGCACAAGTATCGGAATTGATATCGGGAGAGAAAAATTGGTGTGGGAACATCTCTACTGATAACCTCAGTTTAAATGGGGTTTAGAGATGAACTTTCTAAGATTACTTAGAAAGTCCACAAAGTCCCTTTAACTAGTGCTGTCATCTTATCAGTGTAGAAAACTGATGGTTGACGACAAGGATATGAAATAAATGCTCAGACGGATGCCCTGAATGAGCAGTACATTTACATTCATCACATACCGGCGCCTCCTAGTGGCCACAAACTGTCAGCACAGAGGAGGGACCTGAAGTGGGCAGAAGCAGAGGGTAGACGCCGCCGTGTCCACATCAGAACCTGGACAGCTGCTCTCCCTTCAAGCCTGAACATCAGGCCGCTTACACTATATGAAAAAAAAAATGAACAGGCCATTGTGCTGTTGACCTTCAGGTAACATTTCTGAAAATGCCCTATGCGTGTTGCTGTGTGCTAGAAGATGGCGGAGTCGGATGGCGGGGATTTTGCTTCGCAGTATCCACGGAACAGGTGAGCGGGGCCGAATGGAGGATGTGTTGTGTCCCAGGTGTTTGACAGGTCCTTCGGTATTGTCTGTACAAAGCACCCACGTCTCCGATCCTCCAGTGCAGCCGGAGCCGGCCGGCACGCTCCTGTGCCGCTGTTTGTCATCAGGAAACACCGAGGAGCCTGGTTGGCCTCCAGGCGTTCACACCGCCAGGACCTGCAAAGTCCAGAGTGGTCGACGTACTTTAATTTTCGACATAATGCTTCGACTAAACTTTTTAATTGTTGTAAGATCATTGTCTTAATTTGCAGAACTGACTGCCATTTATTCTATATATTTAATTTATTACATATTTTGTGTAAAATGTGTTCTATTCGTATTTAATGACTAACTCTCACTGGGTATACCAAAACTCTAGCTGCATACCAATACACCGTTTTTGAAGTATGTTTTTTACGGCCAGTAACACAACTATAACACTAAATTGCATAGCACTCCCAACACCATTTTGACCTTAATCCCTCTTTCATGTCACTAGCAACCTATCTGAAAATTAGATTTTAAGATAACTGAAATTACATTGAAGTATTACCCCATAGGCTTATAAATATTCTCATAAATATGAAACTAAAACTAAACTGAACAGAAAAGTAGCCATGTCTTTGTCTCATATACAAACAAGTGTGGGGAATTCAAAAATGTCTGAAGTTAACTAAATGGTTGCTTTTCTGTGACATTTTCAGTCAAGGAGTAAATTAATTTTTAGATTCTTGGATAATATTCTTTTGTAACATCTTTTTTTAAAGGGACGACGAGTACTTGCTGACAAATTTGGTGATTTTCTGGGTAAAACTGCATTTCCCATGAACACTTGCACCACCGTTGTGAGAATGTTTCTTAACATGGCATGCATTTGTTTTGAAAGGAGATCTTCTATGTAATGCTACATTTCTTTCTTAGAGACAACTTTGTTGTCTGAACACAAAGCGGCCAGATAATATATTCCTTGTGTAGCGCTGTTGTTTCAAAAATGACGACAAGGAAACAGTAAATTCTGTTCATAACATCGTGTAGTGGTCAGCTATGTTTTTGCGCAACTCACGTACCAGTGCTCTGAGGTGTGTCTATAACTTGTTATGTTAGTGAATCCTCGTTATGTCCTGCCAGTGCTCATCTACCAAGCAGAGCTAATGTAACCTCACTCATCATTTTATTGATATAAGTGCTGTATAACAGCTACTGAACTGTGTTACAAACCTACTAAGTTTGCTTGTTGTCAGGTTTCAAATAACAGTACAACATAACTGCTGATAAATGTATTACCTTGTTGTGTTGCATCTGGTAAAATGTCTTGAGAAAAAGAAAAGTAGAGTTAAATAGAAGATCATACCTCCATTTATTTTTCAAAACAAACATGCCTCGTTAAGAGTCATGTCATTACAATTGTGTGCGCGCAGGTGCTCATGGCTAACGTCTTTGTCCCAGAAAAAAAACACTATCAATTCCAACCAAAGGTGTCACTGCAATCTACTTCAAACAAATAGTCCTCACACTCTCTTTAAATGTGGTTTATTTTGAGATTTAGTTTTAAATAATTATTTCATAAATGTTGTACTATTTTATTAGAAGACAACACTATCATTTTTTACATTCTTTATCATGAAAATTTGTCTTTTTCCATCCAAGATAGTAAACATTTTTGAAGAAAAATGCTTTTATTTAAAGAATAAAAACATCTTGAGATGAGAAATTATGCATTCTGTAAAACTTAAATTCCCTGTATATGCTTTTTTATTCAGTTTTGAGAAAAAATGGAATTCCAAGACATTTTGAGTATAAATGTAATAACTGAGTTCGTAGGTAAATGTAGCCTGCTTAACTCTGCTTTTGTGACCAGAATCCCTCCTTTTTTTTCTTTTTTTGTTCTTGTAGTATGGCTAACAAGAATAGCACCCTGCGCTGCACATTCTCAGCCCCCAGCCACAGTGCCACCCTTCTCCAGGGCTTGTCCATCCTACGATCACAGGGCCAACTCCTTGACGTTGTGCTTGCCATCAACGAAGAGCGCTTCCAGGTCCACAAAGCTGTGTTGGCTGCCTGTAGTGATTATTTCAGGTAAAGTATAGATCACAAATCTTAATGTAAAATGTTGATCCAGAAAAATTATTAGTAAGTGAGCTGTGGTGTACATACAACCTTCATTGAAAGCTTCTTAGTGTAGAGAGGAGAGAGGCCAACTTGGGTATTTTGTTGAATAAATGTAAAGAAGTGGCCATGGTTAATGCTGAAAAAGTCAGTCAGCCAAGTTACAAAAAGATGGTGATTTCCATAAATAGAATTTCACTTTAGCTGGATTAAATATAGTTATGGATGGATCTTTAGTATTCAGACTTGATTTCACTCCGGTTTCATACAGATTTAAGTTCCTATATGTTAAATAACAACATTTTAGGTCATAAATGAAGTTGTGGTTAACAATGTTCTTGGACTTTATGTCATTTTGCTGTGCTGCAAAGAAGTTTGATTTTCTATTATTTTTAACAGTATACCACATCTAGAAGACTTGATTAAAAGTCATTTACAGACTCTTCTTGTGTTTCAGGGCAATGTTTACAGGAGGGATGAGGGAGTCAAGTCAAGACACCATCGAGCTGAAGGGCTTGTCGGCACGGGGTTTGAAGCATATCATTGACTTTGCCTACAGTTCAGAGGTCACTTTAGATCTGGACTGTATTCAAGATGTCCTTGGCGCAGCCGTTTTTCTCCAGATGGTCCCTGTCGTGGAGCTCTGTGAGGAGTTCCTTAAGTCAGCGATGAGCGTGGAGACCTGTCTGCACATTGGCCAGATGGCCACCACCTTCAGCCTGTCTTCCCTCAAAGAATCAGTGGATGCCTTCACCTTTCGACACTTCCTCCAGATTGCAGAGGAGGAGGACTTTTTGCACATTCCCATGGAGCGTCTGGTGTTCTTCCTGCAGAGCAACAAACTAAAAAACTGTAGTGAGATTGACCTCTTCCACGCTGCCATTAGATGGCTAAGGTATGATGAGTCTCGCAGGGCTCAAGCTAGCAGCATCCTCTGCCATGTGCGGTTCCCGCTAATGCGCTCATCTGAACTGGTGGACAGCGTTCAAACTGTAGACATCATGGTGGAGGACGTGCTGTGCCGCCAGTATCTCCTCGAGGCCTTCAATTACCAAATTCTTCCTTTCCGACAGCATGAGATGCAATCTTCCCGAACACTCATACGCTCTGACGTCATGTCACTTATCACCTTCGGAGGGACGCCGTACACTGACAACGATCGCACAGTGAGCACAAAGGTGTACCACCTCCCTGACATTGCCTCCCGCCAATTCAAGGAATTGACAGAGATGGAGGCTGGCTGCAGCCACGCTTGTGTTGCTGTACTTGATAACTTTGTGTACGTTGTCGGTGGACAGCACCTGCAGTACCGCAGTGGTGAGGGAGCAGTGGATAGCTGCTATCGCTATGACCCACATCTGAGCCAGTGGCTACGCATCCAATCCCTGCAGGAGGCCCGAATTCAGTTTCAGCTCAACGTGCTGCATGGACTTCTGTATGCCACTGGGGGGCGCAATCGATCCGGCAGTCTGTCATCTGTCGAATGTTACTGCCCAAAGAAGAATGAATGGACTTATGTTGAGCCATTAAAACGCAGGATTTGGGGTCATGCTGGGACTCCTTGTGGAGAAAAACTGTATGTTTCTGGGGGTTATGGGGTCTCACTGGATGACAAGAAAACCCTCCACTGCTACGACCCAGTTACAGACCAGTGGGACTTCAAAGCTCCCATGAATGAGCCAAGAGTGTTGCATGCGATGATCAGCACCAGAGGTCGCGTGTATGCTCTGGGCGGTCGCATGGACCACGTGGATCGTTGTTTTGACGTACTTGCAGTCGAGTATTACATCCCAGAAAACGACCAGTGGACCACAGTCAGCCCCATGAGAACAGGGCAGTCTGAGGCAGGCTGCTGTTTACTGGAAGGGAAGATCTACATTGTTGGGGGCTACAACTGGCACCTTAACAATGTCACAAGCATTGTGCAGGTGTACAACACAGACACAGATGAGTGGGAGAGGGATTTGCACTTCCCAGAATCCTTTGCTGGCATTGCCTCTACATCAATCATAATTCCACAAAACACCACACAACGCTAATAGTCTGACCTGTGACTGTCTGTATTATATTCTACGTGCTTTTTCTGCCAACCACAGAAACAACTCAAGGTGTGAACGTTACAAAAGTGTGTATGTGTGTTTCGATTCATTAGAAGAAATGACTGCGGAAATAACCACACACTCTAATAATTTTCTATCTTTATCTTGCTTGAGGTAGGATGTGTTGAACTAACAAATAAATATTCCTTGTGTAACAATTTCCAGTTATACTGTGTGGGTATAAGCACTGCCTGCATTTTTAAACATTTCTTATGAAGAAACAATCTTAAACTCAGTCTGTAAGTGTTATAATTTTATTAATCAAGGGCTTAAGTTTCAGACAGCACAAACCATCACTGAAGTCTATTGACTGCCCTATGACTGAAAGTCTTGGGTTGTATTGTTGTTCACAGTGGTATTAAGAAACACAACTTATTTTAATGCTAGACATCATGATTGTACAGTTCTGAATGTGTCTGTTGGCCTCTATTTATCTTGTGGCATTTTTTAACTTTTGATCTACATAATGAAGCTGAGGGGAATCATTGAGTGTCTCCTGAAATTCTGATCATCGAATCACATCAATGCATGGTGATGGATACACATAATGGCACAATTTTTCTCTGTTCAGGTCAGCTTTGGTTGTGAAACGGTCCAACTCAGACTTTTAAGCCTTTTATTCTGAAAGGATAGGGCAGTGGAAAGAGCAGGGAAGGTGGTGAGAATATGGAGTGATGTATGGGAAAAGGGCCGCAGGTTGAAATCCTAGCCACCCACTTGAGGACCATAAGCGCTGTACATGAGGTGCATGACTGAACCTTAAGGTTGACTAGCACCTGGTGTTTCATTTATTCCTTTTTTTCTGAATCTTACAATAATACATTATTTGTCTCATTAAACAAAAAACAGTGTGGATATTTTAAGGCAGCTACATTTATTTTTGATGTGTGTGTCTGGTGGGATGACATTGTCTACCGCTCAATGTTAAACAAGTGCTACATCTTGTGAACCACAAATGCTTTTATCCCAATACGATGGAAACAAAGGTGATATTTATATCCCAATGCTTAAATTGTCTGTTTGCCAGTTTGGAACAGGCTTTTATTTTTTAACTGCATTTCTGCACTTTTTAAAGCAGTGTTTATCACACTCCTGATTCTGCTGCTAAAGGTATTGATGTTCTTTATCTGTGTGCACGGAAAAATTAAGCTTTAAGTTTTTGTTTCTTCTTTAAATGTGACCAACCATCTGTGTGCTGGTGAGGAGTGTCCTTTTTAAAACTGTCTGACCTGTGACTGCTCAAGTGTGTGTCTGTATTGTTTAACAGTACTGATGTAAAAGCACATGATGTTTCGTTGAAGTGCAATACAAGAGAAATCTTTGCAGTTAAAGCGGAATGTAAAAGTTTGTTTGGCTTTATGTGCATCCTTTATTAAAGGGGAGTCATTTTAAACATACCCTAAAGTGTTGTGTTTCTTCTTTGATAGCAGGAGGTGTGTGCACGGCAGCTGAAGCAACATTTTACACCACAACAGGTCAAACCATTTGATCCAAACACTCCCACAGATACAAGGTTGAATACTTCAGCAGTTTTATCTAATGACTCAATGCACAATTATTCATTGAGGCTTCAAATACAGTTAATGAACATTTCTTAATGAGTTGATCACTTAACTCTCTAGCCTGTTAATTGCTTGAAGTAGTAAAGAAAAAATGTCTGCTGTCAGTCCAAAGTTGATAACTCCAAAGGCTTTATTCCTCCGTTCATCAGTCAGAAACCGACATCACTTAATGGTCACATAAAAGAAAAATAATCCAAATGATCAAAATCATAACGTTCTAGCTCCTTTCATTTTGCTTTAATTTGAAGCTGAACTAAATGTGATGGATCATATGGGCTTCTGTAAAATCTAAGAACTTAGTTCATTGGACTATTTTATTTAATTTTCTATTTGAAACATGTTTTTCGACGCTGTTATGAACAGATCAGCTTAAGGTTCTATCAGGAACTTTCATTTGATGTTGGTGAACTTGGACAAATGCGTTTTAAACAGTAATAAATGAAATGTCTCGATTCTAGGAAAAAGTGCATTGGATCTAAGTGCGGCAAACTTAATGAGGATGTGGTTTTTTATTGCACTTTTAACAATGACGATGTTAAACGTCACTCGATTCAGTCTGACAGTTACAAATAAATGAATAACTATTAAACATAGAATACATTGTTCATTACTTGTTGTTTACCTGTTTGTTTCTGCCCATTAATAATTTATACCAAATTCTCCGGCAAGAAACTTTTCCTGCACTATGTGGTATCCAGGTAGCCTACTTATCTCTCAGTCACACTGGTTGAATTTTTGGCTAAAATGTTATTGGACTGATTTCAAGTCTCTGAATCATTTCAGATCATATTGGTATTAATAAACCAATGTTGCCTTTGAAATTTATCAGCAACCACAGATCATGATATAAATGGAATTGTTGTTAAATTGAATCTTTTCACCCCTCATGGTCACCCTAATGTTATGGTGACATCGCAATTGATCTACTCGAGCATTTCAATGCCATTGTTTCTTTTTCCAGTTTCAGAAATTTCATTTTGAACACCAAATATTAAAGTTATGGTTCAGGCTCCATGTGAGCACCCCTAAAGATCAGTTCCTAAAAGTTTTTATTTATTTATTTATTTTTAATTTATTTAACTTCAGGTATACAAGAACAGTATACAACTACATAGAAAACAGATACAATAGCAAGGGGTTAAGTCTTCAAAAAATTAAACAAAAATTAAACAAAAACATTTAAGGCAGAGCATACATTCAGTGTTTTAATTGCTTTTAGGTTGTTAGATTTTTCAATTAACTGTATGTAATGTTCCATATCTTTGTGAAAAAAATATGAAGCTGGGTTTCTTTTTACTATATTTACATTTGTGTATAAAGAATTTGGTTAAAATAATTAATAAGCTTATAAGAAAAAGAAGTTTCTCCTCTTTGTTTGTGTTTTTGTAAAAACAGAATACAACATTTTCCCATGAAAAACAAACTCCTTGAGAATATAGTTCATGATGAATCTGCATAAGTCCTTCCAAATTTTTTGTGTATGTGAATCCTAAAAGGTTTTGCTCTGTTTTATACAGTCTATGGTTTTGCTCCCTGTTCCTGTGAACACTTCACTGTCAGCAGCAGCAGCACAAGGAGAAAGTTCCCAGCACGACTTTGTTCCGTGCGTGATGACGACACAAGGAGGCCCGAGCGTCGTGTGTAACGTAACATTCCATTGAGAAGAAGAGGGAAAGATGGCGTCCTCTAACAATCCTCGCAAATTTAGCGAAAAAATCGCTTTGCATAATCAGAAACAGGCGGAGGAAACCGCAGCGTTTGAAGAAGTGATGAAAGACCTGAACATCACCAGAGCTGCGCGGGTAAGAGCTGCTCACCCCGTGACGTTTACATGATGTTGCATCGCTGTTTGGCATTTAACGGACGCTGCGGAGATCAATCTGAACGACTGGATGCTAAGTAGCTCAAGTTATTTTTAACGTCACGAGCTACATCAATTTATCCACGCAGTTATCTGTTTTCAGACTGCTTGGTTCAGTTAAATCATGCCACCACCATCACACAGATATACCAGGTTAACTTGGCAGCGTTAACTAGCTTAGCAACGGCAGCTAGGGAATAATGTGCACCTGTGCTCTGTGACAGGTTTGAGCTGTCACTGCTGTCATTTCAGAGAGGAAAAAAAAACAATGTCATATTTCAAAATCAGTCCGACGATATTTCCAAACTCGATGTTCGGCAACTAAATGGGTTCATTGTTTCTGTGAGAGCTTGGTTAGCATTTGGCAGTCGGATGTTAATCAGCCTTTCCAGCTGTGATTTCTCCCCTTAGCTCAGTGTAACCTCTACATTAGCAGCAGGCTGTATGGTAACAAGAAAACACAAGATATAGAAAATAAAAACAGCTCAGCACACTGTTTCCATTGTTTTTATAATCTCGGGAACTATCATTTTATGAACTTTGTTAACTTTTGCAACCTCACCGCAGCAGCTGTGAAAACTTGTCCAACAAAAGCATTTTAATTAACAGATTTATCTGCTTCTATATCTCACTTAAGAGCTAATCTTCTGCTGAGATTGCAACCTGATTAATCTTTAATCTCTTTCTAATCTATAAAATGTAGTGGTGGACTAAACTATTTGAACACTTGGCATCTTTTAGAGGTTTCAGTTGTTTTGGTTGGATTGCTTATTGAAGTACTCATAAAATGAAGTGAACATACAGTCATCACTTTACCCTTTAAACCAAAGATGAGAGCCCTCCCATGATTCAAGTCATTTTCCATACCAAAAAGGATAACTGAAAATGATGTACTGGCCCCCTAAAGTCTGGACCTCAACTAAAGAAAGAGTGATAGGTTTTTTTAGGGTCAATGCAAATGAGGATTATGAAGTCAAGGAGGCTTGTAACTGATGTTTGGAGCTGATATTCATTTGCGGTAAAAGTGGCAAGACTGGTGTCAAATTTTGAATAATACAAAGTCCAACACTTTATTTAAATACTTTTGATCAGATGTTTATTAAAGGGACCGTGAGAGCTTTCTAGGCAATCTTGAACTCCAGATATATGCCTGATTGTAATGTATAACTAAAAACGAGATTATCAGTGTTAAAAAAGGTCATTTCTAAATGCTATTTCTCAGCTTCTCGATCGGGTTGAGCAGGACCAAATCAACTTACATTGCAACAAAGTCTCTATGAAAACACCACGCTGACCGTCAAAGTTTAGCAGTGAGAAGAGAGAGCCGTGTTTTTTCTTCCTCTTCTCTTTTTTAACTGCTTACCTCTTCTTATATCTCCCAAGCTGAGCACCTATGGGTGAGACAATGCTGGAGACAGAGTCGTGCCTGCAGACGGGGAGGCCCAACAGCATGAGAGCCAAAATATCCAAGTTTGTGATTGATCTCTTACAGGCTGATTATTGATAAGAAAATGGTTGATGCCGATATGCGTCAAAATGCCAATATTTGCACCAATTATAGGCCTGGGCCAATTATCAGTCTATTCCTCACCTCAGCCTCGTTAAGCAGATTTTACATATAAAAGACAGAAGGCGTGGGATCACATTAGTGCTGAACTTCCTTGGAAATATTTTGACACTGTGCCAGAGAAATGTGCTGTGGTAATTGCTGCAAAATGTGGACACACAAAATGTTGAAGTTAAAAGTAGATTAAAACAATAGCCTATCTCACAACTGATTCTTCTTATGCCCAGAACAACCATCGTCATGTCATTGAACCTTATGTGAGGCAAAAATGGTCAATATTTTCAGATCTGTCTGGCGTTCTAAGAGTTTTGGCCAACACTGTAGAAGTCTGGAGTTATTGAATGCAGGTAATTCAACAAAGAGCCAAATATTTTGGCAGTGGCTTAGGTAATGTTCATAAAGAGTAGGAATTGCAGAGTAATTCGAATTCTGACACGTCAGACATGTAAGAGACTATATCTGATAAATGGAAAAATAAAAAATGCCCCTCAAAAGTGAATTGCAAGATGAATGTCATTAGCCGTTCTAAGGTTCTGGTGTGAGTTAAATAAGCTGGATTTATATTTTCTGTTTTGTTTGAACCCTGATTCACACTAAAGCAAAATGGCAACTGAATATTTCTAAATTCAAAGCTATTACTGTGAGCATTTCCTTACAGTTGTTGAGAGGACTACCTGAAAAAAACAATGTTTTTCATATAGAAAGACTCAGTTTCCCATGAGCACTTGCATGACTGTCATGAGGATGTGACCCTCAGTAAAAGCTTGTGTTTGGTTTTGAAGCAAATGAAAGGAGAGCAGGTCATCTTTTTGACACCACTTCTCTTTGTTCAAGGCTAGATACATAACAACAAGGTAATATATTTATTAATAGTAATGCAGCCCTAGTGCTTTAGACATTACAAAAGCAAACTTTTTTAATCTCAGCTTGTACGCCAGCTTTATTTAGTGCAACTCACGGCCTGGCACTGAGACATGTCCATAACTTGCAATGTCAGTTAATCCTGGTTACATCAGACCAGTGCTAACGACTTCACCCAGCAAAGCAAACATAACCTTACTCTAAATTTTATGGATTGAACATTTGAACAGACCACTGCAGTATAACTGCTGCATTTGGATTTGAATGAGCATTATCACAAACAGCTTCACGATCACGTTTATCTTTTTCCTGCTCTTTGTCCTTTATCTTTTTGGTTGTCTCGCTCCAGTGTCCGCCTCTACTACAAAATGAATCCACAAAATTGTTAATTAATCGGTGTTACAGGAATAGTGCCACAAATCAGTTCTGTCTGACCTGATCAGGAAGCTGAGAAATTGCTTTTAGGAATAATCTATATTGGTGCGGATAGTCTCATTTTAAGTAGTGGATTACAATCAGTCATATATTGAGAGATTAGACTTTTTAAGAGCACTTAGAAAGTCCTCACTGCCGCTTTGAGTATAAGAAGCAAATATTAAGACCAGTGTGCGAAAATTATGTGACGCTATGGATAATTTTTTTTGTGCAATATCTCATTAATTTGTGAAATATTGAAAGTAAGTTTACAAGTTCCATGAGAAATAAGTAAACGGTTGCATTTCTTGTAACATTCAGTTGATGTTATGTAAGACGCTGGAGGAAGAAGTTGCTGGGATAATTAACTTGAAAAATGGCTGAATTCAGTTAATTGTAGTGGTTGCTCATTTTTGTTGTGATTAATAAATTATAATTATTAATCTTCTTCTTTACTTTGGTTCTGGCCCCACGGCTGGACATTATGCCCACTGTCTAACCACAAGCCTGACTGAGCAATGATGTCATGATGTATTGACAAAGAAGTTACTTTTGTCGTGCCTGTTAGATTTCTGTGTGGTGTCATCCAAACATCAGCCCACATCATTTTCAGTCAAAATCAATGCTGCTCTTTGTTGAGAAAATTATTTCCATTACAGTGTCTATGTTCAAACAATACATTGCATCTGTGACTGATTTTGTATGAAGTCACTTGTGTTAAATGGTTTGACTGTAATGACAGCAGCTGTCAATCAGTGTTCATTCACATCATCTTACATGTTTGTTTTTTCTTCCTTTTCCTGGCTATAAAAAAGATTTAGTGTGCTTTGACTTTCTTGTCATGTGTCATTTATCAATTACCAGAATCAGTATGACTTATTTCACCTCTGTGTACTGGCAGGTTTCATTCTTTCGTCACTTTTTTGTGATTCAGATCAGTCATTCACTCATGCTTTCATTCAATTTTACTTTGCACAGTTGCAGTTACAGAAGACCCAGTATTTGCAACTAGGGCAGAATCGTGGACAGTACTATGGAGGCTCACTGCCCAATGTCAATCAGATTGGAAATGGCAACATTGACCTGCCTTTTCAGGTGAGCCCATAGCCTCTCTCAGCTGGTTAATCAATGGTTTGTTCTCGACCAGTGTACCTTTGACAGGTGTCAGTGATATTAATAGGCATACAAGAGTTTGAAGTCATCAGCAGTTTGGTCAAAGAAAAAGAAATAGGCTCACAACAGAATATTCTGACAGCGTGCAGGTTAAGCACGGGCTATGATGACATAAAAGACCAGAACAACAGACACAGGTTTTGTCATGGCTTAGGAGGGAAGAGACAGAAGTTTGTCATTAGGTTTTACCCTGCAGTTTAATTTCTTCCCTGAAATTTAAAATATATCATTGCTTGTCATGGCTTTCCATCTTTAAAAACATTTGCCAACTCAAGCATCAGTATGGGTGGCCCATGGCTTGCCTCATTTTGAAATGAACACATTTGCACCATTAGTCTTAAGACATTAATCTTAGTTTACACAGTTCTTTGTTTTGTGGAGGAAAGGGTTTTTGCTGGCCTCATTTACCTGCTGTGTCCACCTCAGAATTCAGTGCTGGACACCAGTCGGACCACCAGGCACCATGGGCTGGTAGACCGTGTGTACCGGGACCGGAACCGCATTACTTCTCCTCATCGCCGACCGCTGTCAGTCGACAAACATGGACGCCAGATATCCTTTTTGTTGTTGAAGTTGTGTATTGAGCGCAAGATATATAATACAAGTTCTAATAGTTGAGACCTCAGGGCAAAAAAGTGTTTTTCAAAATAAGTGTACTGAACTGTCTGAGTGTTTAATGTAGGCCTAACAGTCAGAAAAAAGCAACAGATGCAGTGATAGAAAGAGGAGAGAACTCTTCTTTGTTCAACATTACAGTGCTGTCCATTGTTACTGTTCCTTTGACGAGATTATTCTTGGAAATATATTCTTACATTAGGTAACGAATGACTGGCCAAAGCCCTTATCAAGACATTGGATCTCAGTCACACCAGTGTGTTTGTGATCCTCTATTGTATCAGGTTTTTCTTAGGTTTAATCAGTCACAAGTAATGAGACTATGGATTGGCTATGGTGCCTTGTTTACATGTCCTTTATTAGCCTTGACTAAGTTCACATTGACAGCTGTCCGTACAGCTCAGTTTACCTCTCCCCACCGCCAGACACGAGCTGGAGAAGGTAAGCCCCCCTCCCCTCTGACATTTTACCAAGGTGTTAGCACAACCCAAAGGAGAAAAATAGAACAAAAATTACAACAATTACAATCCAATGAATCCTTATATCTATGAAGATACTAAATTCCTGAACTCACTAAACATCTATGAGCTTTTTCTTAAGCTAAACTATTTCAAACAAAGGTCCATGACTAAACGTGATACCTCAGTGGATTTGTTACTGAAGAGTTGGCGCTCTGCCTGAGTTTGGGGTTTGGCAGCAATTTTGCTGACTTCTCATCTTTCTCACACATTCAGGACAAACTCGGATTCTGCCTTGCACCAGAGCGCCATGAATCCAAAACCCCAGGAGGTGTTTGCAGGGGGATCGCAGGAGCTGCAGCCCAAACGAGGTAACAGAAGATCCAGTCACAAACAAAGACACAGAGCTGCTTTTATTTATTAATGCCTCATGTGCTAATGCATGTGGTAAACCTTAAATGACACAAAAGTCAGAGTCACAAAGAAAGTAGATCTGGACTTTTAATGAAGTATTTATGGAGCAAAGGGATCCCTGACAAAGAACTGCTTTAGCATGCTGGTGCTCTGAATGGAGCTGATTCAGGGTAATCTAGAGTGGAGGATCAATAATTCACTGATTATGTATGGATTATGTCTTTTTATGTATGACACTCTGATACAATGAATCCCAGATTGGCTGGCAGCCACTCAGTCTATCTGCTGGTCACCTTGCTATTTTTAGACTGCACAGCACTGTATCCTGCCTGACTGGCTTGGATATTGGTGACTCATTTCTTGCTCTGATTTGTATTGTTATTTATTTTGTCAAAGCAAGAAACTGTATCTTGCTGTTCTACTAATTAGTACTGCTGCTAACAGTGCCTGGAACAGAGGACTCGGAGTCAAACGCAGACAAGGATGGACAGAAACAGCTGTGGGACGACAAGAAGGTAGTGATGAGAAATGAGAGCGGTGAGAGTAACACTTTCTATTCAAGTAAATCACTTCAGATTCACCACTTTGTTTTCCCAATAGGATGATTCATCAAAACCCAACTCATGTGATGTCCCAGGAATCAAGTGAGTCTTTACTGCACATTGTTTCATCATTCTTTACGGTAAAACATCATTTAAATGTGTCAGCTTGTCAGTCACACTGCCATAAATAAGTCATGTTGTAAGAGCGTTGAAACAAAACAGCTGCAAACTGCAAGTCCAGGGTGAATGTGCAGGAGAGGCACATTGTCCTGTTGCACCTTGCCAACGTGTTCTCAAATTTTCAAAAAAGTGAAAGTCTTTTTAAACTCAAAATTATAGAAATCGTCCAGATAAGATCAACAAACATTATCAGAAGCTTTGACCAACTTCAGCTTCCTCTTGGTTAATTTGCAGACATCAACATGTATTCCTGTGCATTGGCAAGAATCAACTTGCAGTTTTCAGTGTACAGAGGTTATAACATGGCTCATTTAGTGTATTATAAACTTATTTTCTTCAAGTATAATTTCTGACCACTTGAAATACTTTTTATCATAGTCTCAAAACGCTAAAATCTCAGAGGAAGGAAAAGAAGCTATGCAACGTGTGTTGTATTTCAGCTGATTTTGACAAAAACAAAAGTTAAAAAGCTATTGATTATTTTGTTTGAGACTTTTTAAAATTATTTTTGGACCATTTTTGCCTTTGTTTGTTTGGAAAACTACAGAAAGGTTAAAACAATTGAGGAGTAGGGGATCAGAGGCAGATATGCAGAGAGGGCCAAGTCTCTGCATCCATGAGCGCTGCTTTTTTGTATGTCAGTTCATGCTTTACCTCCAGACTTATACTAGTATCCCTCATAGACACATTTTGAATCATTACAGAAAAGCACAAAATGCTTCTTCCTTAGTTGCCCGATGTGAAATGAATGCCATCAAAAATCACTGTGTAGAAGAAAAAAATTGTCTGGATTATACTTTGAAACAACAGTGCTTTTCCTTGTGTCTAATAGAGCTCATATCTGTTCAGTATATTCCCATCACCAGACCAGGAGTTGAACCCCTCCCTGCTGCCCGCTGCACACAACACTGGTGGTTCTCTTCCTGATTTGACCAACATCCAGTTCCCCCCTCCACTGTCCACCCCCCTGGACCCCGATGACACTGTGGCCTTCCCCTCCCTCAGCTCATCCAACAGCACTGGCAGCCTGACCACCAACCTCACCCACCTGGGCATCAGTGCTGCCAGCCATGGTAACATCATCTAATTTTAAAACTTAAGTACTACAGCATGTACATCAAGTGTGGAGGAGGTTTGGAATCACATAAAATTGGAAAACCACATGAAAAAGAAAAACCTTTGTGTAACGTTCTCTAAACCTTCAGTGATAATAGATTTTGCTTTTTGATCCACTTTCTTTGAAAAAAACCACAAAGTAATCTGGTTGGGCTATTTTTTTTCCCAACAGATGGGATACAAAGGAACCTTTCATGTTTGCTTTCCTTTTTTCCTCCTCACCTTAGGGATCACCACCCCCTCTCAGCCCACCATGACTGCCACAGCACAGCGCCGCCAACCACCCGTGGTGCCGCTGACCCTCACCTCTGACCTCCATCTTCAACAATCCCCACAGCAGCTTTCACCCACTCTCTCGTCACCCATAAACATCACACAGGTAAGACTCCGGTGTTGTTGTGTGAAGCTTTCTATGTGCTCTCATGTTCTACATCACAACCTTTTGTGGTATAAAAATCACTGAGTTGAAGTCACAACAAAGCCCTGTGTCGCATTTAAATACAATAAAAGCAAATGCATTTTTGCGTTGGCTTTGCTGTTACCCAATACATCCACCAGGGAGGAAGCCCAGAGTCAAAGAGGTGTTGCTTATATGCCTCTTCCATATGAGACAAAAACAGAGGCAGTGTTGTAGGAAGCTATGATTGTTGAGGCAGTTTAACATCACGTTTTTCTACAAAAAGTTCCACCTTAGCTTTTTTTCCCTTCATGTCTCACAAGAGCCATGTATCAGGTTGTGTTATTGCTTCGTTTGATCTTTATCCGTGAGCTTTTGGAGAAACGAGCTGAAATGTGGACAAAATGAATGCAGAGCACGAACAGGAGGATCCGTCTGTATCTGTATCCACATTAAACGTTTTGCAGAAAGTTCGAGTTTTTACACTGAAATCGAAGCCTACCCCCTTCTGACTCTGATGTTGAACTTTTACTGTTCACAAGAGTGAGGTTAGAATAAAACAACTAACAGAGATGAACCAACATATCTGAAAAGATTAAATCTCATAATTTTTCTTTGAATGTCAAACCAGAAACTTGTTTATTTTTACTTATTTATTTTTGACTGTAGTAAAATGTAAACAATGGGTCCATGTGTGTCTCTCCACAGGCAGTGCCAACAGAATCGCTGACCCTTGAACAGCAGCTCGCGCAGTACCCACTCTTCAACCAGCTGACAGCACAGGCCCAGGCTCAGCTGCTCAGCGACCTCCAGAAGCAGCAGCAGGTCCTGTCGCAGGGCATCCAGCTCATCACTTTGCCTACTCTGGCCTCCCCAGGAACAGCCACGGCCACTGCCAGCAGCCCCTCCTCCGACAGCCAGAGTCAGAGCCAGACCACCGCCAGCATCAGCGTCAGCTCGGTAAGAAGACCAGAGAGTGACATCTGAACGCAGAAGCAGAGATAACTTTTTCATTGCACTGAATATACTGCAGTCACCTTAAACAGACGTTTGCGCTGAGATTTGATGCCGAATTGTTGTCTTGTCAAGAAACCCAACTTATCGAAACAGACGCATGTCAGGGCTTCAGAGTAACTTTTTGTATTGGTTGCACTGGTGCGCCTAACTTTTTATTTTTAGATACACCAGCACAAAATTTAGGTACACGCAAATTTTGTATTGTATCATCTTTAATGCCATAAGGTCACCCTTTTATTGCTCTCCATGACTTTCTGATACAGAGACATCATGTTGAAGCAGCTAACCGCGCTGAAACGGGTGATTAGATGCTGCTTTGCTTTAGTTTAGACCATGATTTGATCCAACCATGAATGTGAGTTTGATCACAGGAGAGCAGAGATGATGTGCTTGTGAAAGAAATCTGTTTTCACTCGGGTAGCGTCAGGTGCACCAGTGCGACCAAGAAAAAATGTTAGTTACACTCCTAAAATTTTCGGTCGGACTCTGGAGCCCTGCATGTTGAATCATCCTCAAGCCTTTTTCCTCCTCTTCTTATAAAAGCAGAGATTTTGAAAAAAATGTTTGCTTGTTAGATTTGCATTTACTGGATGGAGGATCCAGGCAGTTCCTTAAACACTTATCTCATTTCCATATTTCAAAGATTGTCAGGTTTTTTTTAGGTAAATGCTTTTTCAGATGGCTGTGTGTGTGTGTTAAAACAAGACAGAGTTCAACATGTTGACAGAATAGATTAAAAGACTTCTCTATTACACAACAAACAACTTCACTTTCTAACTGGTTAAGGCAAATTTATCCTGGACTTAACCTGCACTGTTTAACACAAAGCTAAGTGTTTTTCATCATGAGTAACTTTCAACTATTACATTTGTTTTACATGTGCAGACAAACTGACTTCTCACCGATTTGTCCCTCAATATATTTGCTGGTTGTTGGTAATATTTCCCATCAGTTTACACTGTACCTACTCGGACGATCCAGGCCAGCACCCATTCACATCCCATCCTTTGAGATTTGTGTGTGACAGGCGTGGAGCCCTGTGCTAGCTAACCCTCTTCCCTCCAACAGTACCGCAATCAGACTGGCTCACCAGCCACTCAGTCTCCAACCTCCCCCGTCTCCAATCAAGGCTTCTCCCCCGGCGGCTCGCCTCAAGTAAGGGCCCACCCTCCAAGCTAGCTGCTGTTTGGGGAAGGCCTTTGCGCCTGGGGGAAAGCTAGATATAGATGAGTTAGGCTGCTTTTCATTTTCTGTATCAGCAGTTAATCACTCATGGTGTCAACAACTGCATCACTCATGTGTTCATCTCCACTGTTCACTGTGTGCATGACAACACTGCCAGAGTTATAACGGAGTCTTGGTTTGTTCATCTGGTAGTTGGTGAAAGTCTTTTTCCTCCCAAGCAAGAGTAGATAATGGGGCTGGGTACTTCATTACTAATAAGATTAAATCGCAATATGGCCTGTACAATATTTCTTTGACCTCAAATGTGTCAGAATACCAGATACATTTTATTTTTCCAGTTTTTTTATGGTTGTGTTTTTAACGAGTGGACTGCTCAAATTTGCATCGGTTTAACATGTGTTAATCACATTTACACTAACTTTACTTCCTACACTTGGGGGATTTCCCCAAAGCTTAATCCCATCTTCAGGATAACATTTGGTAGAGAAGCATCATTTAAAGGGAATGACTTGTTGAAACTTACCTAGTTTTGCTTATTTGTTAAAAAAGTAAGTGAAGTTTCCACAGTAGGAAATCTAGACCCAGCAAAAACATTGAATTATTACCCCCATCACGGAAAACTGATTTTTTGTTTTGTTTTGTTTTTTCTAATTAGTTATTTTGATATTATGTTTATCAGCATGTGACCCAAATTCTTCTGTTTTTGTGAACACTTTTCTGCAAACCCTGGCATGTTATCATCCACTGCAGATGACTGAAACTGTGGGTAAAGTAGGAAACAACTGTGCAACTCAAGTCAGCAAGTGCACACACTAAAGAATTGACACAAAGGGAAGACAATATGTTTTTATGCCATATGAGAGGGATTGAAAAACTGGGACTTATTCAGATTTATTCGTCAATTAAGCTTTCAAGTCACAAAGTGTTTGTGCTTTTTCTCATAGCTAGATGAATTTTTGGGGAATTCCAGTATTTGTCAACCTGAGAAGTGTTTTTGTTCTTTGTGTCACAAAATGAGTTTACTCATTGTATGGGTTTGAAGAAATTTAGAAAAAGGGGAAACTATTTTTCTCAGTGACCTACAAACAAGGGGGAGGGAGTCAGGATGTTGGAGCATTGTCAGTTGTTTTAACAAAGTTACCCTTTCAGTTCAACAAACAGTTAAACCACATGTTTTCAGATGGTTTATGTTTGACTCAAGCTGTTTGAAGCTAACATTGAAGTGCAGTCATTTGATTCTCCCACTTCTGTTAACCGCAACCAAGAGTCACAACAGGAAAAATAATCTTTCAGATTGAGAAATACCAGATTTCCCCTTTAATCAGTTTATTTCTTTGTATCACAGTGAACAGGGCTGCTGCTGTTAACATAACAATTTGCTGTTATGTCTTCTCCCCAGAAATGGAAAGAAAAAAAAAATCACATCATCTTCATGCGTCCATTACAAACAGTATTATTTGTTTATATGCTTTTTGAAGGACATTTTAAATGATCAAAGAAAAGTACAATTTGAATCACTAAAAGTCATCACTTATTTCCTTTTTCCACTAAACCGTCACAGCCCTAGTCATGAAAACCATTCGCTTTGGTCACTGCTCAGTCCAACACTTGTGTGTTTTTGTGTTTCTGTTCTGTTGTTCTGTCGCTGAAATGTCTGCTTGTGGGCGACAGATAACATAGTAATGACATTGATTTCTCTGTTTTAAATTCAGCTGCCCTCTTGACATTTTGTGTGATCTTTATGGTGTTCTTCCTTCTTCCAGCACATTCCTGTGGTAGGCAGCATATTTGGTGACTCCTTCTATGATCAGCAGCTGGCACTGAGGCAGACCAACGCTCTCTCTCACCAGGTGACACACCAACAGTGAGCAGCACTGTCGGAAGTAATGCCTTAGGGTGGTTTCTGACTTATTGTTGGGTTACATTTCTGTTTATTAATAGCTGGAGCAGTTCAACATGATTGAGAACCCCATCAGCTCCACCAGCCTTTACAACCAGTGCTCCACCCTGAACTACACACAGGCTGCCATGATGGGCCTCACTGGAAGCAGCTTACAGGATTCGCAGCAACTCGGCTACAGCAGCCACAGCAACATCCCCAACATCATCCTTACAGGTAGCAGTGCCACAAGTTCATGCTGTTAGCGACTTTAGCAGCTTTTAGCTCTCTCGCAATGTCTCATATTTTCTTCTGTCACTTTTCTGTCAGACAGTCCAGCTCCAGTGTCCACGATAAAAACTACATAAATCCAAGAAATTGTTTTTAGCAGAGAAAAACACAGATCTCTCTTCTCACTGCTAATCTTCGTCAGCCGACGTGGTGTTCTTAAAGAGACTTCAACTTGCCGTAAATAGATTCAGTCCTGCTCAACTCGACCAGGAAGCTAAGAAATAGCAATTCAGCATTTTTTTTTAAAGTAGCCTAAATTTTATCTCATTGTAAGTTATAGATTGGGATCAGTCATATATCTAGAGATGAGACATTTTCAAGATCACTCGAAAGTTCTCACAGGTCCTTTAACAGCAAAAAAAAACCAAAAAAAAAAAACCCACAGTTACAGAGAATGCGTCCATCTATTATACAGTCTCTGGTTCAGCCAAGCCAAACAGCTCCTTGTTTGGATGCATTTCAGTGTTTCGATGATGATCAATATTGCAGTTTTTGGCTGTAGCTGCACTAAACACAACTTTCTTGCATTAGCTAATTCACAGAGTAGGATTAATACTTAAATTTATGCCCAAGTCCAAGTCAAACTGTTTTTCAAATGTGGTTTAAAGCTGTGTAAAACTCAGTACTTGCTGAACCCTCTTTGCCTTCCTCAGACGTCTGTGTCACTTCTCTTGTTTGTTGTGTCTCTCAGTCACAGGCGAGTCTCCTCCGAGCCTCTCTAAAGAGCTCACTAACTCCCTGGCGGGTGTCGGTGATGTCAGCTTTGACGCAGACTCTCAGTTTCCTCTGGACGAGCTGAAGATTGACCCACTCACCCTGGACGGACTGCACATGCTCAACGACCCTGACATGGTGCTCGCTGACCCCGCCACTGAGGACACGTTCAGGATGGACAGGCTGTAACGTGAGCAGCGGACTATGGACGAGAACAAGAAGAGGAAAAAAAAACACACTAACTTGTGAAAGGAGACAAATAAAGGGCAGGATGAACCCTCTCCCTCGTTGCATGGCCGTCCAGCTGCCCGACCTTGCCCTCGACTCCGTCAAGCCCTTTGAAACAATGCGCCACAAAAAGACAACGGAGCGGAAAAAGACCTCCAGTGGCTTGCCGGGGAATGGCCTCGCTGTCGTTTTGAATGAGATCGGTTGCTCAGCGCTTTCGCTAGCCTGCTGTGTTTACAGTGTACCATTACATGCCACATATATTCCAAAAATGCACATTTGACTATTTTTTTCTCTTCATATCCACACTGATACTTTCTTTTCCGTTGAGATTTACTTGTAGCAGGAAGCTGCTAGGACATTGGGCTAAACGATACCCATTATTACGGCTGTGTTGAAAACAAACAAAAAAGAAACCGGCCGGTTTGCTTGTTCGCTGCAGTCAAGAGGAATCGGTTTCCCATCATGCCATAACGGCTTTCTATTTCACTCTCAAAGCTTTATTTTTGACAACCAAATGTTTTTTTCATCATGTACTGTACGTTTTGATGCTTTATGTATTTATATGTTTTATTTATTTGGTTACAGATTTTATATTCCATTTCATAGTTTAAATTTGATGCCAAAATGCTCTCTGTAGGCATATTGTAAACTTGCACTGATGTTATTTGTGTCTATTTATTAATTACCTACATATTTATATATGTGTTTGTTAAGCTACTTGGTTAATGAAGGAGTGCAAAACCTCCCCATAGTTGCTCGTTGGTGTTAGATGTGCCATTCTCTGATGCAGGACGTGGTAGTCGTTGCCATGCTGCAGCCCAACGGTCCAATCTAAATCTCGTAGTTAGCGCTGCTCCGGAAATGGGTTGGTTTACACCGCTTGAATTAACTTTTTCTGAGAAAACAATCAGGTATTTCTATTGAACCAGAAAGCAAGAAAAAGACATCCAAAATTAATTTTCAGCCATTGAAAAGCCAGTATGTCTCCAGACTGAGGCTGTCTGTTTTTAAACACTAAAATCTTAAGTCTTTTAAAGTCGTCACTGTGAAATCACCTGATTTTGCCTTACATGAGTATTCTACTGTTCTACTTAAGTGTCTAGCTTGACAAACGTATTTTCGTAACCTGTTGTAACATTTCTTGTATTGAGAGGATCTTAACTTTGGTCGGTGATATTTGTGGTTATGTTGTGTAAGGTTTGACAAATCAATGTACTGTATTTTGTATCGGTACAGTTTATAGCCAAATTGTTGATGTTTTTTAAAGTGGAGCTTAGATAAACAGGCTAAAAAAAAAATCAAAGGATGGGTTTTAAAGGTTTTAAGGAGTGCAATTATGGGGAGGCTTTTTGCTCCATGACAGGGAAGCTCTTACAAAAACGCTCAAAACAAGTGCTGCACAGGTCATCAATAACAAAAACACAGTACAACATCAAGAAAATTAATAATCTGTTGTTGAATGTTGTCTAGATCTAACCTCAGATGGTTATCGTTCAAGACAAACCTGCAGGGTTTAATGAGGAACATGAAGGCGACACAAAGATTCTGCGACAGAAAGAAGTAGAGTGTATTTATATTTATCAAGTATTATATGCACACAGCACAGGGATCATCTATTCCGTGTTTGAAACCACAAAACCGTCACACCAAAACAATCAGGGATGTAGTAGAGTCTAAAACTGTTTACGCAACCTTTTTAACAGAAAAATGTTTACACAAGTTTCATCTGAAAAATGTACATATTGATATCAGCTCTCACTACATCCATGACACATCTCTCTTTGCCAAAACATGGTGTCAAATTTTCGCTTCAGATCTCAGCTGCCGTGGCCTTTTGTCAGAGTTTCCCTGGGAGGTGTGTGTAGGTCTGTGGGATCATGTTTGGTGTATTGTAATGTTCATGTACAGACAAGCTAATCATCTACTTACCTAAAGCGCTGTTTTTTGAAGAGATCCACACCCCCACCACCTACCCTCCTGGAAAAGGAATCACGTTTTGTTTACCACATACCACTACTGTTCCCTGGGTTAAAGCGTTTATTGTTCGCTCTTCTTCTAAGGTTTTGTTTGGCTTCAACATACATGTGATTCCTATGCAAATGAGACAAAAACAACACTTAATGGAAAAATCCGCCTCTGATGTTGAACAGATTACTACAAATTTCTCTGGATTTGTACTTCTGACAGGGGAGGTGATAGAGACAGAGCTGTGAAAGGCTTGGGTTTTCTGTGAGGTATTTGACAGATCTTTTAAAATGAGGGAAGCTAAGATGCTGTTTTCCCTTTATAATGACACTACCTATCTTTATATCATATCAAAGAGGATTAGGGCCACTGAAAACTTTTTGTGTGTTGATGTATTTATTTATTTAGCGTTTATGCTTATTAGAAATGACATTTATTTTCATATGAATTCTATCTTATGACAGTATTTCAAGAAAAGAGTCAAAATATGGAGAAAAGTCAGTTTGTGTCACAATGAGCTAGACTGAGCTTGTGTTCCCAATTTAGAAACCAACGTTCAGTGAATTCTGCTTCACAACGTCACAGGATCACAACGTGTCGCCATTTTAAACTCATGAAAGAATTCTGTCAAGTCAGAATTCAGACTTTGAAATCAAAATTTTAACCTTTCTCAGTATTCTGAGAATTAATTAAAGATTCTGTTCAATCTCAAAATTTTAACTTTAAAGAAAGAGTTTAAAAAACTGCAATATTTCTACCCTCCATACAGTAGAAAATATTTGGTGGCTTTGATCCTTTTCTTCTTAACATTGGCGTGCACAGTTATTAGTGTTTCCCTAGAGCTTGTTCTTGTTTTTATTAAAGATTAGGCTCCATATTGTTGCCAATGCTAAAAGAAACATAGTAAAGTTTGAAGCATGGAGAGTGCAGGATGCTGAATGTTAACGTGGTGCAATGACAATCAAAACATGTTAAGTTGTGCTTTGAGTGATGAATTTGTCTGTCAGAGAAGCCTGTCGAGAAGCATAAACCCAGCTTATATGTGAAATTAAAACTCTTGTGAGGAGTTTTCAGCTAATATAATTAAATTGCTATCAATGCCTCTTTGGGATGGAATAAAACAAAGGAAACCATGGCAACAAGATTTACTCACCATCGATAACATTGAAACTGTTGCAGGGGTAAAACTGGTTAAAACAAGCTACCAAACTGCCTTATCTTTAACAATTTCCGTAGCATTGAGTCAGGATAAGTGATATCTGATTTTCAGATATTTTGTCTAAAAGAAGCTGTTGGACACAATCAGCAATGATATAGGAAGTACAGCTTCGTCTACAGGGGGCACCAAACCAAACATTAACTGAACGTTTCTCACTGGAGCTTTAAGTTATAGTTGTCCTTTTTTAATGTGACTTGTTATGATTTTTATTCTTATCCACATCTCTTTAGTTGTGACTGTAATCCTAAAAGACATAATGCCAAACCTGACTGTTAATAATTTTAGGCCAGTCATCCCAAAGTAGCTGCTGGAAATGGCATTTCCTCACTGCAGGAGAAAAAGTGAACCACCCTAAAATGCATCCTAAGTTGGATTTTTCCATTAAGTAACTGAAACAAATGTAATGAATCTTTTCAGTTAACGTGTTTCCAAAGGTTGTATTCCTAAAAAAAAGAAAGATGTTGTGTAAAAGCATAATGTCACTGTTGCATTGCCTTGTACAAAGGTTGCTGGTGATTTTTGTGCTCTCCTGTCAGTACCTTCCTGTCATCCTGCTGAATATATCAGTCCTTCACACTGACTTGTACATATGCTATTGCTGAAACTAAAATGCATGACTACAACTGGCAGTCAAAACCTCTAAATGAAGGCCTTCTATGCGCAGGGTTGATTTGTGTAACATATGCTACCACAAAGTCTAAAGGGATGCATGTATGGGTTTCTCCTGTGCAACAGTTGACTCAGTTTCTTGTTCAGTGACTCTGTTACCTCCATCTCTGTATAATGCTACTTCACGAATGATAAGAGAATGTATTTCCTGTGGCAGTGTCCTAGTTTATCGCCTGTTGCCAAAAGCTCTCGGTCTCGCCACAGTTGGACCAGACTCTTCTCTTTCTTCAATTTGTCCTTTTTCCCCTCCGAGGAATCAGACTGTTGCTTTTTACACTCTCTCTCTCATTCTCTCTCTCTCTCTCTCTCTCTCTCTCTCTTCCAACTGTAGCATCTCACCGCCTACGAGTGTAAACAGTGGGTTTCCCGTACAAAAGAAAACCACTGTAAACCCGGCCCCCCCTCCTCTCCGTCAGCACAGCCTCTTAGCTTTTCAAGGAACATGGAATCAGGATCTGTCTCACAAGGGTTGTGGATTTGGCACGTGCACTGATTGTTTGCATAAGCGGACTTGAATCTTCTGAAACTTCTGCGTTACGCAGTCGACTGCATGACATGATAGACATATTGAGCTGATTCTTATCCCATGCTATGTACAGGAGTTTGATCTAGCTATGCTGAAGTGACATCAGTTATGATTGTTTTATGTTGTTGTTGTTGCCTATCATGTCAGGTTTTGGGCTGGGTAAAGTGTAACTCTGCTGTTTTGTTTTGTTTTGTTTGTTTTCTTTTCTTGTGCAATGGTTAGGCCACTAGTTGCTTCGCACTTTATTTGTGACTTCCTGGCTCTTGAGCAGGGACTGTTCTGCCCGATGTGAATGCTGACTGTTTCACTCCAGATTTATATTCTGGAGATATTTTCATGTCAAAGAAAAAGATGAATTCTCTATTTTCCTTTGTAAATTATATTTTGGCTTGTCTTGTTTTTTTTTGTTTTTGTTTTTGTTTTTTTGTTTTTGTTTTTTTTTGTTTTTGTTTTTTTTTTTATCTGTGAAGATTTTAGAGGATGCAAAACCAGAAAGGGCTTACTCCACTGCAGCTTGCGCTCTCATGTTGGAAAGGAACGGCACTCGAATGTATTTCTCTGTTGGTTATAAACCCCCGTCATCAAACAGCAAAGACTTTGAGCCAGTTGCAGCTCTTACAGTGACACTGGTCTTGCCATTATAGTTAGTTGCAGATGTTTTAACACTCCAGCACCGTCTGTTTATTTACCTTGAATTCAAATACTGCTGCAGTAAGAGGGCTGAGTATTGCCAAAACCACCTCAGCCCAGGGAAATGACCTGGAGCCCTGACATGCGTGTCAAATATGAACTACATAAAAACAGGATCCCATCCAAGTAAAACCCTTCCATGTAGGTGTTCACCTTGCTTTTTCTACCACTTACAGCTGAAAACATCAACTTTTGAGCAGATTTTTTGGTAGGTGGAGCCTAATGTACTGGAGAAGATGCTGGATTAGGCTGATATTAATTCCCCCCTTTGAGAAAATAATGGAAATAGTTGTGACAAGTATGACAAGGTATGAGATACCGTTTTCAGATGTTACAGGTTTGCCAACAAGGTTAGATTAACTTACACTTGTTTTTAAATGAAGGCAGCTCCCTCGACAAAAGAGGATAAGAGCAGCATGAAAACGAAAAAAGGATTGTGAGATAAATTTTCAATGAAATTTGAAGAATTATTTAGCACAAAGATCACAGAAAACTCAAACTTAGAACTTTGAAAGCTATCTGGTGCATTTGTGTGAAGATGTCATCTAAATTTTAAGTTTATATTAGATGTAAGATCCATAATTCTGACTGTATTAGCAGAAAACAAACCAATAAAGGAAAGGAAAGCAATAAATCTCCAATCTAATTCCAAGATTTAAGCATAAATTCTGAGTCAGAAATGTGAGACTCATATAGTTGTTTCTGACTTTGTAAACCTGTACTCAAATTATGAGTTTTTATTGTTCTGGTGGTTTTTGGGGGTCAGAAATTAAAAATTAGCATATCGAACCAGAATTTTCACATGTGGAGCGTTCATTTGAGTTTTACTTGAAGATTCTCTAGAAGAATAGAAATCAAACACTTAAGACTAAATACTGAAAGCTGGAAGTTAATTCTGCAAAGTGCTAAGTCGAATAAATCACCTCAAAGTGTATTTTCTACATCTTGTAAACTGCTTTTTTCTTGACCCGCCCGCTTACTTTAGTCTGAGACACTATTTATGTGACTCGTTGAAGCTTGAGAGCTAAATGTTGTCTCAAACTGAACGAGCAGACGAGTGCGGCTCCAGCTTGAGTTCTGTATTTTAAGGTTTTACCCTCAGTCTCAGGATGAATGGGAAGAGTTGCAGCCTGTCTTTACTGCTTGATCCCAGAGTGTTTTAAGTCTGTATAAAATCTCCCTTTAATAACACGAGGTTTTCTGAATGGCTCTTCTGCTCTCTCTGAAAAAACGGTTTTAAGTTCCACTAAAGCTTATAGTGAGAATAGCATTATATCACTGTTGTCCTGTAAGTCGTAGTAAAAGATCTGTAGCTATTTATTTGTTGCCATGTGATTCTCCTTATGTGACCATTTGTTTATGAGATGAAAGTAAATTGTTGATTAAATTGAATGTGGAAGACAGATTTTCCTCTGCACATAGTCTTGATTTGCAGAATACGACAATTTGAAAAAACAAAAACTGTCCGATGTCATTTTTCAACACTGCAGCTTGTAGCTGTGGACATGCATGGTGTTTCGATCCTGTTGTATTTTGTCTTTGCTATTGTTTCTATTTTGTAATCTGTATTTCCAAATGCAAAACTTAAAAGATTATTTTGGATATGTGCATGCTTGTGAAATGTTTCAGGATGTTGATTTCCACTAAAAGCTGTTGAGTTTGAAAGAGGTCACGTCTGATACTTGATATCAAGTGTTTGGTTGTGCAGTGTAGTTGTTAAATGACTTTAAATACATTTTTATTTTGTAGCAGTAGAAGTTTGAAAAGATAATTTTGTAGTTGCTGCTTCTGAGCACTTAAAATAATGCTCCTCAAATTTGAACCCTTGTCATGGTTGAGAAGCTTAAAGAGGGGTATTGTGTGTAATTTCAGAGAGAGACAAGATCCAATTTTCAATTTATTTTTTAGAAAGGACCAATTAGAGCAGTTTACAGATAGAGATTTTAATGACATATGAATATTTAGCAATTTGAAAATCTACATATATTGAGCATTAACATCCCTCTTTAAGTTTGAATTATTTTGATTGAGGAAACAAGAATGAACCACACAATAATTACCAAAAGTTATATTTATTCATTAGTGACAGTTACATCTTTCGAATAATTGTTCTCTAAAACTTATAGAAAAAATACTTTAATGTACCTTCATAGCTGACAAATAATTGCTGGTGAAAATTTCAGTCATTGACTAAAGATGTTAAGATTTTACATAATATTATTTTTGTCATTAACCACCATGAAGTTCCCTCTTCTGTCAGGCATTCTTGGCATGGTCAATCTTTTATTGTTTTTTTATACACAGTTGATTGACTAGTTTTCTCTCTGATCCCAGTTGTGCGTCGGAAAAGCCTTTCCACAACTCCCTGAGTGTTTTTTTTTGTCATCAGAAAACCAGCTGGACCTGCTGAGTTCTGTAAGTGTCAAAGTCCTCAGGAATCGTGTCTGAAGAAAGAAAGAAAGAAAGAAAGAAAGAAAGGAGATGAGGAACATAAACATTATTTAGTTTACAGATAAAGCCACAAGTAAAGATATTTAGTATGGGACAGGAGGATAAGAACTGGCCTCCAGTTCTGCATTTACATCACTTTTTTTCCAGGAATTGCATGAATAACAAATTTTGTGTCATTAACCCTCTGAATCCCAAGCCATTTCTGGTTGTTTCTCGCTTCTGTCCCATTTTTACTCACTATGGATTTATTTTTCTCTAAATGCAGGAAAACCACGGCAATAAGCTGGTGTAACCCAACTATGTCTTCATGCAGTGCAACAGAATTTAAAAGCTTTTGATCATTGAGAGAAATTTATATTCTCTGCTTTTATTTATTAAAAAATTAAAAGATAAGAAATAAATGTATCAGAGTTTTCAGGAAACAAGGGTAATATTGTAGTCATGGCTCTACAAAATTTTTTACTCACTGTAGTCTGTGCAAAAATATCTGCAAAACAATTTCTGCCATCAATAATCTGATAGGGTGCTGAGTGAAAGGGAAATTCAGAGGATTTTTGAAGTGTGATCACAGGGTGTATGTCTTATCATTTGGGGCTGAAAGCAATATGAAGCATACAACTATTTTTTCTTTTTACAGAATCTAGCTAAAGGTAACATTTTCTTTTCTGCAAATTTCCAAAGAAGACATGAGAATCAGAGCTTTGTCAATGAAATTCTCACATCCAGTTTGGACATGTTGATATATTCAGGGACCATTGAAAACTCAAGAACCTGATTGTTACCTCAGTTTTTTTTTTGGGATTGGACAAACAGTTTGTAAATGCCAGTCATGTAGAAATAAGTGTTTCCCATGTTTGGGATTCAGAGGATTAACATTAGTTTATTCTACAAATGTCCAAAGAAATTTACAATCCAACATTTTTTGTGTGTACTCTATCAATTATGATTAAAATGCTAATGATGTGTAAAACTACAACAAAGGCAAAAATGAAAATAACATCACATACTCTAACATTGAAAGAAGATAAACTTGTCATACCATTGCAGCGGTAGCGGAGATTGGCCCAGATGATGTTCTCCTGGGAGAAGCAGAAGACTCCGAGACGACCTCCTCTCATTGTGGCGTCAATGATAACGCCTGTGTCCGCTACCATCTGAGGACCCTCGTAGAAACGAACTCTGGTGACAACCACGTGACAGCAGAAGAGACACCAGTACTTAAAGGATCAGTAATAATAAAAGCAGAAGCAGTTTCACGATATATCTTTCTTGTGTGGGTCAAAAAGTGTTGTGATGGTTAAACTCAGTTGGTACCTGATGTAGCCGTCAGCTGGTCGGTGTTGGAGGAACCAGCGGTAAGAAGTTTTGTCCTTCCAGCCAACATTACGTGAGTCCTTCCAGAGGAGTTTAACCTGGTCACTTGTGTCCCCGGTGTGCCACAGAGCGTTTCTCAGATTTTCACCTGGACCAGTGTTGGACTTGACGGCCTTTTAAAAACACAAATGCCAAGAAATCTGAATCCCTGGACCCACCATTGATGACAGTGAACCACGCAGCATTTCATGTAAACTCTTCAACATTTGTCTATAAACACATTTGAGTTTTACACGAGTAGAATTGAGCAGCATCATGTTCATGGGTAAATGTGTTGCTGAGTCAAACCACCTTGAGTTGTATCCCTGGTTCTGCCACCGCTCTGAATGGGTTTGCCTGCCAGTAGATCTGTTCGACCTGCTTCCACATCACTACATAGAAACTGGAGCTGTCCTGGTATCCGAAGATAAATCCTGCGTAGTCATCGTCCGTTACCGTGTTTACATGAAATGTCCCTTCAAAATCCACTCCACTGAAAGCAGTGTAACCTGTAGGAGACACAGAGTCCTTGTCTTGTTTCCTGCATCCTCCATGTTTAAGAGTTTATACTTTGAGAATCACATATCTTTTTAATTCTGAGAGATTTTACAACTATCTTCATCATGCAAATGTCCACATTCATTTGACCATTGATACGGTTGTAAAGTCACATTCATTCATGCTCTCACCAACAGCAAGGCCAGGATCGCTATTCATGGTCTGGACTATCTCTCTTCCCTGCATGAAGAAAAAAAGATGGACTTAGAAAATGTCACTGTTTAAGGGGCCGGCAAAAGGCCGCGGCTGGAGGTTAGTGCCCCAGGTGTACACACTTTACCTGGTTCAGCACCACCCAGTTTGGATCGATCTGTGCATCTCCCTCAGGGTCCAAAACAACAGTCTGGTACTCCCTGAAGTCAGTAAGAGTGACCTCAGCGTTCTCAGGACAAACGTCGATGGTGTCAAGAATGGTGTCGTTGTCGAAATCCCTCTCACATATATCACCCACACCGTCACCTGGAGACATAAAGAATCAGACGTTTTCTTGGTTTTTCATTCTCTTGATGTTGGAAATAAACCTGAAAGAGAGCCCACCATCAGAGTCCTCCTGTAGAGGGTTAGCGATCAGGCGGCAGTTGTCAGGTCCAGGTGGCAGCAGGTCTGGGATCCCATCATCGTCATCGTCATCGTCACATTCGTCTCCCTTTCCGTCTTTGTCTGTGTCAAGCTGGGAGCTGTTGATGACTGCGGGGCAGTTGTCCCGAGAGTCCTGGTGACCATCTCCATCACTGGATGACAGAGACTTTTCCAGTTACTTTAAAATATTTCACCTGTCGAGATTACTGGGATCACAACTCACCTGTCCTTGTTGGTGTCACAGGGGTCTCCAATCAAGTCGTTGTCCATGTCAGTCTGAGAAAGATCGATAATAGTGCTATATATTAATTCTATATGATTAAAAGAAACTGATTTTTGCGATGAGCCACAGAGCTTTAAGTTGCACCCATGAAAAATTTGTCATATCTTCTCTGCCAATAAAGCAATGACAGAGAGATTTCTCACCTGTTCAGGGTTGGGAACGTAAGGACAGCTGTCACAGGCGTCTCCCACTTTGTCTCCATCGCGATCGATCTGGTCAGCATTGGGAACTCTTTTGCAGTTATCCATGTGGTTGAGGATACCTGAGATCAAAGTTTTTTGTTTAAGTAGCATTCACCTTACATTGTCTTGAGCAACAAATCTCAGGATGCTCATCCAAGATATATTTTCAAGTTATCAGTACGCCCAAATCTTCCACTCAAAAAGATCATACTCTGTTGTCAGGTACAAAGCCCAGAGTGGCCCCACAGCAAAAGGAGAAAAACCTTTGTGTTTGAAAGTCAGTTTGTTTTTGTTAAGTGAATTTTGATTTCTTAATTCACAAAAACAGAGATGACAGACCCTGATGTTTAATACCCCGAATGTCAAGCTCACCCAATCCTTAGGTCTGTTCATAACCTGAATCATCAATATTTTACTGATAAACCCAAGAGAACATATTTACCATCTCCATCAATGTCCTTATCACACTCATCTCCAAATTTGTCCACATCTGTGTCTTTCTGATCATTGTTTTTGACAGCAGGGCAGTTGTCGCAAGCATCACCAAAGTCATCTTCATCAACGTTCCTTTGATCCACATTTGGCACCAACACACAGTTGTCCTGTAAAGAGGCTGCATTAGTCTCCCCAAGTACAATGGTCTTTATAGGAAAAACATCCTTTAGATTTTAATTTTCCCTTTTCGTATTGTGTGCATGAACCTGCATGTTGAGGATCCCATCTCCATCTGCATCCTCATCGCAGGCATCTCCAATTCCATCGCCATCGGCATCTTCTTGACCAGAGTTTGGCACAGTGAGACAATTATCCTGGAAACATTGGAAAGGGTCACTGGAAAGCTTATTCAAGGGTGGAAAATATAACAAAAAAGCTAAAATTGAAGAAAGATGTCAGTGTATTAAATCTTCAAACCACTGCTTTTCAAAGCCTAAAGTCAACTCCTCTCACCTTGTTGCAGGTTCTCTCTGGACAGTTCAGTTTCTCATCAGGGACGCCGTCAATGTCGATGTCGGAACCACAGAGGTAGCCATTACCCGCCCATCCAACGCCACACTGTGAAAATTTGAGGTATTTTATTTTACACCCACTGATATGTACTGTGTTGAACAGTTTTTCAGATGTATCAGATCTGAAAAAGTGTTCAAGTCAGATTTTATGAGTTTGGTCGGTTTTAACCAGGGCTTTGAACCACAATTTTTCAATCGGTTTGTCCCAAAAAGAAACAGTTGAGATTAAAGTAAATTTGCCACAGATTTCCTGTTACAATCACAGACTAGAAGAGAAAACAAATGTATTCCTACAAACAAACTGCCTTATCTTTTCTATTCTCAACTTACTTGTTTACATATGTTGGCATTGATCAGCAGATTTGGCGTAAGACTAAAAGACTAAATCATTACCTGCATCATATCCCAGCCAACTCCAGGGGTCTTGCCTGTGTGACTGAAATTTCCTCTGCCTCTTGTTTGCATCTTGAGCTACCTTGCCTGGTTTTCATGTTCGTTCCCGGTTTTAACACAGTATTATGTGCTGTTGTTTGTACAGACAACACAGCCACAATATTTTTAGTAGACCATTGGTACCCTTTTTTTAACATGACAGTCAACAGAAAGTGAACAATAAACCACATGAATTTTGAATTTATGAAACTGACACATTTGTTTCATGGCATATGATAGAAGGAAAGGGTGAACCAAGTTTAATTTCTTCACCTGACACTCGATTTTACCCTCTCGATGGACGATGCACTCAGCACTGGCATGGCATGGGTTGGGTTGTCCATTCCCACAGGCTCTCTCGGGCTTACAGCCGCGCCGCTGATCCCCAACATAGCCTGTCTTACATGGGCCGCACCTGTATGAGCCCTGATGATGGGCAGGGGAAACGAACCAATTATAAACCATGCTGCTAAGCCTTTATCTGTGTCTCTGCTCACAAGTTATATTGTAGTTTGGGTTGTACTATCTCAAATATGACTGCAGTGTATACACATTGGGCAACTAAACCCTAAAATAACTGTTTACAGATGAGATGGAGATAAAATCAAAGTAAAACATTTCATAAATATAGATATTGTCTATACTCACAGGGGTGTTCAAACAGACAGAGTTAGCCACACAACCTCCACTGTCAGAGCCTTCGCACTCATTGATGTCCTTACACACCTTTATGGGACAAACAAAGATGGAAAAATCGATAACTTCACTTCATGGTCAGGCCAAGAGCAGAGGGAAAGAATTTAATCCAATAGAGAGAAAACAGTCCTGTACTTAGAACTTAAGTGTTTCTGATTCAGACCAGAACGCTCTGTTTGACAAACTGTGTGTACAGAGAGAGAGAGTGAGGAGGTGCTGCAGATGAATGTAGAAAGGAGGCAGTCATGAGAAGAAGTGTTAAGTTGCAGATGAGGGAATGTTCCCTCCTCCAGTTTTTCATTAAAAATTATCATCTCTAAAAAGAGAGGTATTCATACATTTCTTCAAGTTGTGAATATATTTTCATGCATATGTATTATCAATATCCAAACTGTATATCCACTCTAATTGGTTTATCAGCATGTGTGTGTTTGTGTTTGTGTTTATTGACCCAGACCTGTTTGTTGGCTTTGGCGTAGGCGAGGCCGACACCTTGGACCTGGGGGCCAGTGTATCCAGGAGGACAGGATCCACAGCGGAAACCGGGGGAGGTGTTTATGCAGCGCACACCCATGTGACACGGCATCACAGTGCACTTGAAAGAAACACAAACACTGAGATGATGACTTCCACTGCTGAAGTATAACGATTTGATTCCTTTGTATTGTTTAACGAGGGTGACCTTATTCTAAATACTCATAAAGAGGACCCCCTACCCTCTTAGAGATCCTGCAAAAATACCCAAAGACACTCAAAGACAGTGAAGTAGCTGCTTAACCCATACATTTATTTAAAACACTCCTTTTCTGTCCCAGGTGAAAAATGTATACAATGTAAACATAAATAATATAAAGAGGCCCTTTTACTCAAGTTAAAAACTTTAGCAATGAAAAACTGGCTTTTTTGAGATTTTTTGTTTTTTGGAAAAAAAGATGAAATTTTGAGATTCAAAAGTCAAAATGTTGTCTCACAATTCTGACTTTTGTTCCTTGTAATATTGACTTAATGACCACAGATTCTGTATTTTCTTTTGAAATCTCAACTTTAAACTCATAATTTTGGCTTTTTTTCTCAGAGTTTTGAATAGATAACAGAGATTTTGTATTTTCATCTCAAAATTTTGACGTTTTATCTAAAATTATGGACTTTTTCACCCCTGGAATTTCCCCCTGTGGGACTAATAAAGGTTTATCTTATAATTGTAACTTTTATTCTCAAAGTTGAGACATTCATAAGCCCCCCAGAAATTCATAACAAAGCCATGTTTCGCTTTCTGTTTTTTAACTGGTAGGAATGGGCTTCCATAATAATGCATCACCACATGCTTGAATAAAAAGATAAATATATACATATACATACAGCCTCAAAATCTTAATGTAGCCCAGTGCATGTTATCAGTGACCTGTAGAACAAGTTGAGAAAAACCCAGGGAATTTTATAAAATTTGCCTGGACATAACTTTAGGACATGTTCAAGCAAAAAAGGAGGTTTTGTTAGTCTAGTTAACCTAAAGACATGGTATGATCTGATGTTGTATGAAGTTGTAACGTATCATCATATCTGTACCTCGTCCACATCAGTGCAGTGTGTGCCATTCCCCTCCATACCATCAGGACAGGCTCCACATTTTATACCCTGGGGTGTCTCCATGCACTTCACCCCAGGGTGGCAGGGGTTGGGAATGCAGGAAGGACGAGGCTGCGTTCCTCCCATCCCTAATAACAGAGAAGGTCAAACATGCTCCACTCTTGCAGTTTTCAGTGTTTGAAGGATGCTTCAATCTGCACTCAAACCCAACCTTCAGCCCACTTTATCATAGAGTTTATTTCTTTTAAGTCTTAAGTAATGTTTCTGAAATTTGGGTAGTTTTTAAAAATGACAGAGTTTTTTCAGGCTATTTCAGATTTTCCAGACTTTTCTCTTCAGCCCACCCTGCACTAAAAGCTCCCACCAAACTGTAAAGGAAAATGTTTCTGTCAGCTCTCGTATGAATTCAAAGCTGAACAGATTTATAGATTAGTCGCAGAGAGCCTCAAACCAGCAGGAGCATCGACCAGCTCCCTCATCTGTGCTGATGGTAAATGAGACATGAAATTCCTCCAACACACCACCAGGGAATACCTTTTCAATCCAACCCTGTGTTCTTATTTTTGGCTCTGGAAACATGAAATCCACATGAATGTGTTTAACAGACTCTTATAATTCATAAAAAATGTTCATTTACCTGACAGAAAGTACAGTTTGGCTCCACAATGACCAGATTTAAAGGACAGTTTCCAGTTTTTTCTCTTCAGATCTTGTACCTAAGTTGCCTCAGTTACAAAATGGCTGCTAGTTTTTCTGGTTGTTGTAGCAATCATAAATTATAATACCACTGAACTTAAATAGAAATAACAGGAAATATTAGACAGCAACATTTGTAAATTACTTATTACACATTTTACATGTTCCCAATATGACCTTGTATGAACCTCAGTGAAATGAGTGAAATAATGTAGGTTTTTTACTTCCACAGTGTTTGAGAAGTTTTTTTATTTTATCCCGGCAGAATCTGTTTTTATTGCAATCTTTAAGTCCTATCAGTATGGTTACTTATTGATTTACTGTTTTTGCAATATCATAAACAGGAGGTTATGCTGAATTTTAGTCTGATTTGTACATTGATAGTTCGGAAAATGTGCAAGAACAATATCATTGGTACAATCCCGTGCCCCCATCTTGGCTGTAAAAAGTAAGTGCTGTGAAATCATTGAATATTGAGACTCATGAGACTTAATGTTTGGCTGGTGAACTCACCACAGGCCTCACACTCCATCACTGTGTTCTTCAGGAAAACTATCTCTTTAATCTGGGAAAAACAACAATGAAAACAACTTTTACATGTAGAGAAGTGAAATAAGTGAGTCAGTCTTTAACACTTACATACATCTGATTTTACAGGATGTTTTTACCTGTTGCTTCAGAAGCTCCTTAATCTCAGCCAGTGCCAAGTTTGTCATTTTAATCTGACTTATAATTTCTCCATCTGAAAATAATCAAACTTTTAGAATCATCATAGGAGATAATGTGGTCATCACTGGTTGGTAAGATCATTCCCATAAACACAAGATGTAAGCCCACAATAAGGTCATAGTCTTACTTTTTCATGTATTTTGGGGGCTTTCTTGATTTGAATTTGGACTCTTCTTAAGTAGAGTATATAGTAAGACATCAGAAATTAAACCCACAGCTGCATTTTTTTGGCAGCAAATCAGACGACACATCTTTGCGCCTCATCTGTTTTCCTGTCGGTTGAACACCTGGGACCAGTAGCTCTGCTTGGGAGCATATATGGAGATTTAAGACGCACTACAACATGATCCATCGCTCATCAAATACCTGACGTTCCTCAGCAACCACAGCTCTCATTTGTATCTACTTCCCACGCATTCACTGGAGTCAGAGATGTTTTCATTGCACAGGCGAAACTGATTTTCCAGATATGGAATGACACATGATTTTCTGGGGGATACATTTCAAAGCTTGAGAGTTACTCTCTTCGGTGTTTTCTTACAGTTATCCTCGGTTTATCTGGATTTTCTATACAGATTGGTTAAAACAGTCCCAAAACGTTTGTCTCTGGATCCAACTTTCTCAAGACCAAGTAAGTAAAATAAATCAGAAAAAAAAAACACACTTCCCATGAGTTCACTTTACTAATCTACTTTTATGTTATTTACAGGGAAACAAAAGTAGGAAAACTCAAAATAAAGCATTGCACTTTAATATGTAGTTATGCACATTTGATGATGAGGCGTTATATTCTGTCTTTGTCTTATGAAAAAATAATACTGAAGTTTTTGTGATGACACTGAATTATAGATTGTCATCATCTCAACTACAAGTGTGTTTTAAACTGAAATTCTTTGTCCAAATAAATCAGTAATGCATGTCAAGTTGACAATCAACACAGACTCGCCCAGACTGTTTAGTAAAGCTGCAGCTTTCAAGTAATACCCAGAATGCTTTTGTGAATTATACCTTAACAGTTTTGAGGACGGGACAAAGTGGATACGAGACCATACTGTACAAAAAAACAAAGTCTTGTGATGGCAAAGAAGTTCAGCTAATTAACTAATATAATTTAAATGCATGAAACCAAAAAGTTCAGTTAAGTTGAAATAGATTAATTGTTTCAGACAGCTGCTTTAGGAAGTTCAGTTGACTAACACGTCCACATCAACCAATCGAAGACAAGGGTTGACACAGGAAATCTTACTTGATCGAGACAACTTTTGTTGGCGTTTGATCGACAAAATGTATTTTTTGACCTCACAAAATTTTAAGGCAGCCATTAAGTTCACCTTGAAAAAACAAGTGACATTTCAGAATGTGTTTTCATTCTTTTTTTGTTTGTTTGTCTTTTATTAGCCACTCGAGGGCAGCAGAAACATGTTGTGAACACAAATTTGGTGTAATCATGCCAGCTCCACCAACCTAGGAACATCTTCAGCTTCTTAGTAAGCCTGAGTGTGTGTGCACTTCATAATCTTGAGCATCTCCAGGGTTTTAAGAGTCTTTGTTGACTGTAGCAACTTGTTGTAGCCAACAACACAGCAACAAGAGCTGTTAAAGACATTAGTTGAAGTCAGAAGTGAGCTACACTTAGGAAAGATAAAGTGAAAGCGAGAGCTGTGAATTAGTGCTTCATTTCCAGGATGACACTTTGACTTTCAGTTGTGGAGTCAACATGTGTCTTTCACTCACTGACCCATGCACCCACCAACCCCACCCCTCAGCCACTTTTACCATAACCCCATCACCATCTCTCTCCCTGGGGGGGGCCTTAGGAGGGCAACAACCTCCTGCGCATGAAATGCAGGAAATGTGCTCTTCCCATTAGCAGCAAATCTGTTTACTGAATGGATTCAACAGCAGAAAGAAAAGATAGCTGGGATAAATCACTCTTGGTGCTAATAGATTGTGACATCATATTGCAACTGAGAGCACACGCTGATAGATTTTCCATATTGAGAAAGAGCAGTTGTTGTAAAGATACACATCAAACAAGTAAATATCAACGCAGATTCAAGGACACTGAAACCTTTTAAATATGTACGTTCTCATTTAACTCCTTTTTCACCAGTCCTTCACTATAGTTGAGTAAGCTGTAAAATACATTTGTGTGGCACATTCAGATTTTCTATAAAATGATGCACAGATGAGTAATTCTTGTTGTAACTTCATACAAACTTCAAAGACAGATAAATTGAGATCTATCTTCCTCTCCTCTCAATGCAAACCAAGAAAACGATGATCTTAAATAAAGATGAACCCTTGCTCTCACCTCTCTGGCCAGCAGCGGCGTGTCCTCCCATGCACAGCACACAGGTCAGCACCACTAACCTCAACATGCTTCAATCTGTCGCACTGAGCCTGCTCCTCCTGAAAACCTGCTTCCAGAAAAACTTTCCTCTCCTGCCTTTTGCTTTTTATACCCCCCTCCACTCCCCTCTCGCTGGCCGACATCTGTGTCCTGTCCCTGAAAGCTCCTCTGCAAATTGTGGGAAGCCCAAGAAATGGGAAAAAGGAGTTTGCACATCACATGACAGCCCTGCATTAAATACATGTATGTTGCGTAACAATCATTTGGAATAAACTGCAGGGTTTGGGTTTAATGAAAAGCTGGACATTTATAAGGATGAAAGATTATGGCAGGGTTTTTGTTGTTGCTGTTGATTTGGGCTTGTTGAGATGTAGTGAAGTTGTAATACATTGTGTATGTAGTTGATCCAGCCACAGTTTTGTTGGTGATGTGATTTTCTTGAAATCTGAAAATGAGACAAAATGTTGCCTGAATTTGTTTTAAGACCATTTCCTTGCTTGGTGATGAGCAGAACTACAGTAATTATTCAAAAGTCATTTTTGTCATCTTGGTTTATGAACTCAAGGGTGTCTTTAAGTGCTGTCATATAGTTCCAACATGAGAATACTTTGTAAAATATCTTATCGTTTTTTAATTGTTTATGATTCAAGTACTCATTCAGTTATTATTTAGTTTATTTAGCCTCTGTCGTATTGCAGAATTACTCAGAAAAAAATCATGTTTCCTGGCATAAATGAAGCTTCAGATCCTGTCATGATTTTCCAACAAACACATCAACCAGCCCACAAATACAAATGCATTAAATGTGTGTATGTGTGTGTGTGTGTGTGTGTGTGTGTGTGTGTGTGTGTGTGTGTGTGTGTGTGTGTGTGTGTGTGTGTGTGTGTGCGTGTGTGTGTGTGTGTGTTTGTGTGTGTGTGTGTGTGTCTGTTAAATGACTTCCGCAGATGTTGGTTACATTCCTGGCAGTGCATGTTTTGGGGGTTTTCTGTCCTGATTACCTTGATAACGTCTCACTACCTCCTCTTCATCTGGAAAAACACACCGCACATCACAAGTTACTGTTTAGAGGTAATTTTTTCCAGTGTATAGTCATTTCCTGTTTCATTTTAATCCTACCTTGTTTTTCATTTCTGATTTACAGTCACATCCATTCCAGTCAGGACTTACTGTTTTAGTTTTGCTGTATAGTTGTTATTTTTTGTCTCACTTTGTCAGTTATTAACATTGCAGTGTGTTCTAGTGCCCCTTTGTGGTGATATTGCATTCTCATTTTCCTAAGGTAAGTCTTTAATAGTTGCTTTTATTTTTTAGCTCTTGGTCCCAGAGTGTCCATTCTGCACTTGTGTTTTACTTCCTTTGTGTGTGCACTTTTCTTATTGTCAACTGTGCCTCGTTGTTTTACCTGCGTCTGATAGTGCATTGCCCACTCTGAGTTTTGACTCTGTGTTTCTTGTTACATCTTACCTCCTCATTTTTCCACTATGTGTGTTTATGGGTCAGTGATATGCCGCACTGATTTTTGATTCCAGGGGAAATTTCTTTGATATTGTACATTTTTATTGATTTCACTCTGTATTAGTCATGTTGGAATGAAAAAAAAAAAATGGCAGAGATTTACACCATTTATGTGGTAAATGTGAATCCTTTAAACAGCTGTACTAAATCTTCAGAGATGCTTCCTGTATTTCAGCTCAAACAGATGCAACCAACAGATAGATCCTTTACCTCCCTGATGATCTCTGTCGCTGTGAGGAATGTTCAGGTCAAAGGTGGTTCGTAACAACCTCCTGCAAACTTCATTAGCATTGCTTTATGGCTTGTTCTACAAGAGTGTCAACACGGCAGGGGTGTGCAAGTTTCTCAGTACGTGAACTGGGGTTGACCTCAGACCTTTCCTGTCACCTCTCAGCAGCCCTAGAGTTATGTAATACATATAACAGAGTTTATAGAGACCGGCGTAGAAGGGACAAAATCCTTGAGAAGTGCTTTTCCACACGTTATATGACCACCTATTTTGCCTATTAAACCTGAACATCATCAACAATGATAAGAGTCAGGATCTGATCTGAGCTCAAAAATCATTACAGAGAACTCCACAGTGATGAACCAATAAACTCCCTTTTACCTCCAAAGAAAACCAAACAAAAGCCCCAACACAATGTTTTCAGGATTTTATTTAAAGACATGATGTTTTTCTCCTCTCAGTGTAAAAAGCAGCAACGTTTCTTTCACAAATTGCTTTACTCACACTTTGAATTTATGATTGAGAGTGAGTTTCATTTCGAAATATTTTGTTTTTGCTCTGAATTGAGATAGGGATTGGTGGGAACATGACAACTGAAGTGGAACAGGGGTCATCCTGACACCAACACTGGTCACACAGTGTTGAGCGCAGCTGCGAATGTTCACAAACATAAATAAACAGGTTTAAAATGTCCAGGTTAGGTTGAAGTGTGAAAGATTTGCCTTGATATTTACAGAGTTCTTGTGCTATGTAAAATGCAGAAAGCACCGTATTTTTAATAGAAAGGGTGTCACTTGGTTAAACATCAAACTGCCCCTTTCCCTGGAAAGGAATGGGAAGTCCCATGAAGTTGAAGCCAAGTCAGATGCAGTTTTAATGTTGTAGCGTAGGATCCTACTCTGCTTTCTTGGCCTTCCTCTTGCGAGCGCCTTCGCTCAGCTCCTCCTTGGTTTTCAGAGGTGAGGATGGGGCAGGAGCATGGTGGTGGTCTTCCTCAGATGCACCAAGAGGGGAGCCAAACAAAAGGTGGCAAATCCAGGACTCAATGAGAGCGAAAGGGGAGCCGTGAGAGTGGCGGGCAGTCATCACCACCTAAAGACAAAAAAGGAGAAAGTTCTAAACAAATAACTTCTCACCCTGGAAAAGTGGACCCTGCTACATTGAACAAAACGCTGGAATTTACTTGTTCAGTGTCTAGAAACAAGCACAATTTCTGTAGCCGCGAAACCTAACAGGTGTATTTCAAACCAACTGGCACAGTGTTAAGGTAACTATATTTTAAAAGCCCAAAAAGTTGACCCCCTAACCGGCCTCTTGGAGATCCTGCAAAAATATCCCAAGGCAACAAAGAGACGACAAAGAAGCTTCATAACACATACATTCATTCAAAACACTCTTTTTCTATTTGGAGTGAACATTTTCTACAATGGAAACATAAATAATACACAGATGCCCATTTCTGCCAGTTACAAATATCAAATTAAAAAATGGCTTTGTTGATATTAATCTTTTTTTCCCATATCAAGTAAAAAAAAAAGGGATAAAGTCAAAATTCTGACTTTTTTTCTCAAAATTTTGACTTTCATCACAAAATCTTAACTTCTAATCCCAAAATTATGAGTTTTTTCTCATGATTGTGACTTTTTATCT